>RJWM01008317.1:0-27785 GCA_004363535.1 Dasyprocta punctata | reverse complement strand
AACTTAAAGGTTTGTGTTGAGAAGTCTGCCGTGATTTTGATAGGCTTTCATTCATAGCTGATCTGTTTCTTTTCTCTGACAGCTTTTAGTATTTTGTTCTTGTGCTGTATATCTGATACCCTTATTATTATATGTCTGGGTGAGGATTTATTTTGGTTGTGGTTAATTGGGGTTCTGTATACCTCAGTTACCTGTATTTCAGATTCTCTTCCCATGTTTGGAAAGTTTTCTGCTATTATTTCTGTGAATAGTCTTCACAGGTCATTAGTATTGACCCCTGCTTTTTCATTTATGCCTATTAATCTTATGTGGTTTCTCTTGGCATCATCTTGCAGCTGTTGAATTGTTGTTTCTTGGTTCCTTACTATTTTTAAGAGATCTTTTCTTTCGTGGCCATGATCTCCCATGCTGTCTTCAAGATCTGAGATTCTATCTTCAGCTTTATTTAAGCAGTTTTTCAAACTTTCCATGGAGTTTTTCATTTCCTGCATTTCCCTTTGCATCTGTTTCATGCATTCTGTTTGTGTCTTATATTGTTCATTCAAAGTTTCAATCATTTTCTTAAGTTCTTCTATATTTTTATCTTGCTCTTCTTTAGATACACACAACATTTCTTTAATAATGATTCGCATTTCATTTTTTAGATGAGAGAATATTTCTGATTTGAATTTCTCTATAGCTTCAGCAAGCTGTTTCTTTACTGCATTTTCTATCATTTCAGAAAGTTCAGTTGTGTGACTCCCACTGTCTTCCATTTCAGTGTCTCTTGGGTTTGTTCTTAGTGGGTTGGGGGACTGAGACTGCCTCTTGGTCTTTCATTTTGTCATTTTCTTCTAGAACCTATGTGACTCTGTGTCCTGCGAGGCTGACCGGGCACTCCCCTGAGGGTCACATTGAGTCTTGGGTCGCGCTAAGTTGCGGGACCCAGTATCACCTGATCCTGTGCGCAGCCAGTGAGGGCGGCCTCCCGGGGTGTGCAGGTGGAGCCTCTGCCTTAACAGGGTGGGGGCCAAGGCCTCCTGGTCCCAGGGAGCTACGCAGAGTGTACCCCAGGGTATGATGCCACCCGGACCCTGAGTCTAGCTGCAAGGAGTTCAGAGCAACAACTGTGCCAGGGCAAGCCTGGGTGAGTCCCAGGCCTACAGTGCCTGGGCCTTGGTCCTGGCTGGGTGGGGACCCACAAGCTCTACGATGCGGCATGCGCAAGCCACTCCACTGAAGTATGGAGCTCGCGCGCGCTCTGCACTCTGGTGGGGGCGAGCCCAAGCTCTCCAAGGCCCTGCAGCTATGTTGGTTAGTCCCTGATGAGCAGCTCTGGGGTCCTGGGCTGAACTAGGCTCTGTGTCCTGCAAGGCTGGCCAGGCTTTCCCCTGAGGTTTGCTTTGAGTCTTGGGTTGCACTGAGTTGCGGGACCCGGTAGAGCCGGATCCTGTGTGCAGCCAGTGAGGGCGGCCTCCCAGGGTGTGCGGGTGGAGCTTCTGCCTTAACTGGGTGGGGGCCAAGGCCTCCCGGTACCAGGGAGCTAGGCAGAGTGTACCCCGGAGTATGATGCCACCCGGACCCTGAGTCTAGCTGCAAGGAGTTCCTATCTTTGTTCATGTTGGAAATACTTTGACAGGAAGGAACAAGCTGATATATGATTCCTTTCTATCCACTTGAATCTAAAATCCTAGAGATGCTTGAGCTGTGCCCACCTCAATCCCATAGCTACTTTAGAACTGTCACTGCTTGAAGTCACAAAGTCTGTGTTCACTACTTTTCAGTTACTACTTTTACATCCTTTGCAGTTTTTACATTCTGTGGCTTCTGATTTTTGCCAGCCACAGGTATAGCACAGCATGTGCAGTTTTCTCATTCATACACTTTCATTTCTATAACTGATTTGTTGGCAATACAACAAATTCCATTTACATACTTTTCTAGTTTCAGGTAAATTCCAAAATCAAACAAAAGCTGCTTGCCAAAAGCTATCTGCAGGGTGTTTTTTTTTTTTCTCTTTGGTAAAATACAATCACTATAAATAACTTCTGCCTTTGACAGAGTTGCAATAGTTGCAATTTTGTGCATCACTGACTTTTAAACCATTTGTACATACCTGCTACATGCCATGCCTGTGCCAAGGGCCCTCAAATATCTCTGAATCTAACGCAGTGTTGAGCAAGATGCTCTAACCAATTAACAGCATAATAAATGACCCACAAAGTTAATTACTTTCTACTCTGTTGGGTAGAACTTGTAACAAACAGCCTAGCTAAACTGTATGACAAGGAGGAAGCCCAGGAGAACAGGAAGATTCAGCAACGCAAAACATATTTTGTCCAGTCTTTGCCACAAATGCTGTCTCTGCAGATAAGAGGAGAACAGGCAGTTTGGGGCCTCAGCCTTAATGTCCACATGGCTGGTAAGAGACATGGGATTCAGTTTCTCCTGGGGTTCATTAATCAGGGAAAAGAACGACTTTCCCTTCTTCCTCTGAGAGATTGGGTTGGAATTGGGTTTGGGGCATTGTGTTCCAGAAGCTGTTACTTGTAAACTAAGAGGGAGAAGGGGTGGGGGAGAGAGAGAAGAGAGAGAAGAGTGAGAGTAGTACTGGGGAGAAGGATAAAGGGTTAATTTTTTTTAAAAAGTGATCAGAGAATATTAGAAAGGAAGAGATGCGGTCAGAGTCACAGAATGCCCAATTGGAAGTACAAACTCATTTTTACAGCCCTCTTTTAAAATATGAAGAGGTGGAGGCAAAGTGGCAGTGGTGGGACAAGAACCTCACACTTCTGATTCCCAGAGCCTTTCCCTCACACACTTTATGATGCTGTGATTTTGAGGATTTTGGTCTCCACGCATTAGCAAACCTCACATCGCACCTTGCACTGTTCGGACTGTGTAAATATTTAAAGGTACCCAGGCAGGTAGTGATGATAAGAACGGCCAAACCAGTGTTAGCACAAGGGTTCCCTCAGGGCCATGGGCAGCTCTTTCAAGGAAAAGTCAACCACAAGGGCAATAACCAGGCTACTGAGCCCTGCAGAGATCTACTGGCTATGTTCAGTGTGGAACTCCTCTCAGTTTCAGGGTTCTTTCTCTATGGGGTTTTCTCCCTAACAGTTGTTGTGGTTGCTGGGAAGAGAGGGAGACTTCCAAAACCAAAAGGAAGAGCAGCCTACAGCCTCTCAGAGTTAACAGAACGGGCACTAACCTACCAGGGACAGGGGCCTGAGGAGACAGAAGATGCTAGAGAAAGAAGGAGAAGAGACAGAGGGGCCTATTATAGAACTGCCCCAAGTAAGGTCCACGGGGAGTGGCTGGCATAGGGCATTTGATAAAGTGTTGTTAAATAAATGTATCTCTCAGCCTCCTGCACCCCCATCTCATAACACAGTCCTGGACATAGAGACATAGAGAAGAGGTTTGCATGTGCAAAATGAAAAGATGCAAAAGGAAAAATAAAAGAAGAAAAATGACAAGCAAAACTGAGAAAAATATAATGTCAGTTGAACTATTGCCTATATGTTCAGTTTGAAGGAGGTCTGTTTAAAAATTAGGTGTGTCCCTTTTTGAGACTGTTATTAAAACAGTCAAGAACTGATACTTAAACTCAGTGGATGACTGAACATTGGTCAGTCTATAATGTGTGTCTCACCTGTAAAGAAAGCCTACAAACAGTGGGTAGTTAAGTCAAAACAGAAACAAGCCCCTTGGCATTTCTGGACTAATAGTGATTTGAGGTCCATAGCTACCAGAAGATTTTAGAAGTCCTGGCCTCAGTGGAGAAGAGAAAGTTTTGAGACAACTAAAGAGAACATTTAATTCCAAGTAGAAATGGAAGGAAGGAAAAGTTCTACCTGTCACCATCTCCGCACTACAGCCCCGAACCAACCTGAGCAGCCACCAGCCTTACAGCAGCCTTTGACACCTTGACTCGTGTTTAGGAAGGAGAGTGAAATAAGGACAAAAGGAGAAAAGAAAAGATAGAAAGTCGTGTTTAGTTCTTACAAATAAATTTTCAGACATCCAAGCAAAAAGAAAGAAAAGAAACCTGGTTATTAACACAGAGAGAATTCAAACACTCACTTCTGATCTCTTTAAAGCTGTAGGGTTTACCTTATGGAGAATTCCACAAAAGTAGGGATTTAGCTGCATGTCCCTAGAATTTACATCCACAAGACCACATGTTTTAATATTTCTCATGGTTAGTTATATCTTCTAGGAGGTCACAAGCACCTAGAGTCCAGGACTCCTGTCTATCTCATTGCTGTGACTTTCACCATGGCCCACAGTGCTTTGTGCAGAGAACCAGTGCGTTGAAGACTGCTGGAAGGAAGGCTACTTCCATCAGGTTTCTCAGAGGGCCCCAAGCTCTCCTGGCTCAATGCATCCTTCACTCTTAAGCCAAATTAATCTCTAAAATGTCTGACCTCACTGGGTGTCTTATCTATTCTCAAATCTGCTTGTAGCTCCCTGATGCATACAGTTGCATCGAGTCCAGTGTCACTGGCTGGTCCTCAGGCCTATCTGTATCAGCTGGGTCTCCAGCCATTCACTCTCCTGTTAACAGCCTCTGCTGTCCACCCTCTGCCTGAGCCATTTCCTAACTCCCATTCTCCACACATCTTACTTCTATACCTTTACTCCTGCTCCCTGAAATAACAGAGGTAGGATGAGCAGGCCAGGAGCCTGGACATTTGACTTTAAACTCCACACCCAGTAGTTCATTAGCTGTGTGGCCTATGGTAAGTTGTTTTTAGCCCCTGAGTCTCATTTTCCCATCTTTAAGATTAGGGATCATAATATTCACCCCAAAAAGTCAGAAATAAATTATAAAACAAACAAACATTGTAGGTACCCATTAAGAGTTGGTTCCTCCTTTTAATCATCCTTCAAACTTGAGCACAAATGTTACTTTTGTTTTACTGTAGGCAGAAGAGCCTCTTCTTACTCAAAACCAAGCAAGCAGTTATTGAAGATACTCATGCAACAATGAGGGGCAGACCATTCCCATGTGACCTGAGTCCACCGTGCAACAGATGGACCGGCAGAGCACCTAGCCACACGTCTTCAGACACAGAAACCTGGAGTCACAGAATAGACAAGTGTGACAGGTTACCTACCCAGACCTTCTATTTTGTAGATAAAGAAACTGAGGCCAGCAAGAAAATAAGATTGGACTCTTCCCTTTTGTGCTTCACTTTGACCCTACCGTGAAGAAATTTTCAATATTCAATTTCAGTTTTCAATATTCACTGAACTAACAGAGGCACAGGAATGCCCTGGGCTGAGACTGGCATTGGGATTGCATGCCAGAGCTGCTTCACAAGGATCTTGTCCACGCCCGTGTTCCCACACAGGGATACACATTTTACTTCCGCGTGCAGCACCGCTGCTGAGTCACACCCACAAGGAGGATATTCAAATGTCTGAGACAGACGCCATCCACCCTGAGAATTCACAGGCTAGCTAGGGGGCATGATGTGTTGGCGTGACTGCCCTGCATTACTGAGCCCCCATCCACCCTATCCAGGAGCTCCAAGGATAGGCGAGCCAAAAAAGCTCCACAAAGAAGAAGGAACCAAAACTCTCCCCACCTTCTCAGTAAACAATTCAACTTTGGTTTGGTTAATAATGCAAAAAATTCAATTTTGGTTTGGTTAACAAATGAGAAGACTTAGAAACCAAAGGTTTTGCCAGATAGAGAAAGAATGGAAAGGAAAGAGGAATAACCCACTAGACCTTGGCCACTATGCATATAGGAATCTTCCTTGTCTATTCCCCCAGCAACTTGCTACTTGCTTCCAGTGAGAGATACATGGAGGATCTCAATAAATACAAAATAAATGAGTAAGTGGATCAACAGATGAAAGCTGCCCACCACCCTTCAGATCAAATAGCTCTTACTAGCTTGTCCCTTCCTATGTTTAGATACTCAGACATACGAATTCTGTTTTTTGTTTTTGTTTTGCATGGTACTATTGAACTCAGAGCCTTCACACTGAGTTATCTTTCCAGTCCTTTTTACTTTTTGTTTTGAGACAGGGTCTTGCTAAGTTGCTCCAGTTGGGCTAGAACTTGTGATCCTCCCATCCCAGTTCCTCAAGTAACTGGGGTTATAGGTGTATACCACCATGCCTAAATTTTCAGTCATACGAATTCTGATTTTACTTGCCATATTTTCTCTATGCATTGGGTTTCAGTGCTAGAGGATAGAATCCTTTCTAACTAGTTAAGGTAAAAAGGGATTTATTTTAAGGTATTAAATGGTTCAGAGAAATTACATGGAGGCCTGAAGAAGCAGACTCGAGGTTGAGCTGACAGGAAAGACTGTCCAAGCACACTGAAGAGCTGGGCCATCAAGAGAACCATTTCCTGTCCCGGAACAGGAAGTCGCTTTCTCCAGCCCCATGCAGTGCTATAGCTACCAGGAAACTGCTGAGATCTAGAACCCTCTGCTGCTGCCACCCCCAGGCCACACCCACTTGTGATATGAAGTGTTGCCCCACACTTTGCCTCTCACCACCCATCAAAGGAGTGAACAGACCGGAACCTTTGGTAGTATTGCTGCAGAAGAGCCAAATGCCTCCTGCACACCCAGCCACCCAGTATGGTCCCACCCCATTTCTGTCTTCCAGAATGTGTGAACAAATGCCTGTGATTAGTCAAACTTGTATTACCTCAGTATACATAGCTGCCAGGGAGTTGAAAAAAATGTAGATTTTGAATTTATAGCCTCCACAGGATAAAAGAAATCATTTTAAAGAAGGAAGAATGCATTAATGAGCTGATCCATCATATCCCTCTGTGAGGATATTTCAGAGATTTTTTAAAATCTACTGTACTTATAAATTGCAATTTAAGTATTTTTAGTCCAATTCCAAGGTAGGGTGGTAACCTCACTTGTAAGAGATTTAAAACGTCTATAGGTTTCATATGGAGATTTGTTTAAAAAAAAAAAAAAAGAGTCATTTGCCTTTAGTTGTCTCCCACAAGGGCGATGCTTCCTAGATACTGCATTCCATTAAGAACATGATGAGGCCAATGAGGTTACACTATAAGCATGACATTTGTTAGCCCTTATATAGTTAATAGCAACCCAAACCATGACTTCTAGTTTTGACTTTGGGTAATCTTGTCTCTGTACAGGGAGTCCTGGAACAATAAAACCTCACCGACATTAGTTGGTAAGAAGTTTCATTAAGCACTCACTGTGTGCCAGGTGCTGTTATCCCATGTAACAGGCATGTTGATTAAGTATGATTCACAGTGTGCTCAGACCTGTTCTTGTCTCCTGTTGTCCCTTACTGAGAGTAGGTAGATGTCCCTGTCCTTGTGGCAGACGTTGTGACTTTTCCACCTACTCCTGGGTAATGGAAGAGTACAGGACTTACTTTAAGCCACAGAACATTCTTATATCTGTTGCAATGGTATTGAGACCCACATAATAATCAAAAGGTTGAAACTGACTCAGCCTCAGAGCCTCTCCCTAGGCCTTCCTCTGCTGGAGTGTGGGTGGGGAGAAGGAGAAACCTGTGAGCACTCATGCTATGGGTTACAGTCTTCCCTACTCCCTCAAAGTCGTAGGTAAATGTGCTCTAGGGAAGGAGGTGGGAGAGGCAAAGGGATGGACCAGTACCTAACTGCTTGACTGGTTTTGTGCTCTTTAGGACTTGGTATATGAAGGAACACTGGTGTCTCTGTATAGGGAAACTCTTTCTGTCATGGAGCAACGTTTTTCTAATTTTTTATTGTATTAAAATATATACAAAGTTTACCATCTTGATCATTTTTAAGTATTGGGGGTGTCAGATGGATTCATAATGCTGCACAGATATCAGCACCATCAACATACAGAACTCATTTTACCTTATAAGACAGAAACTCTAAACAGTAACTCCCTATTCTCCACCCCCAGTTCCTAGCAAGCACTGTCCTACCATCTGTCTTTCTGCTTTGATTACTCTCGTGTATCATTCTTGTGGCTCTTCAGGGGTCACCAGGTGGGTCCATCTCTTCCACAGACCCTGCTGACTTGGTGAATGCTCCACTGTTCTTGGTGGGTGGCCTTTTGCAATATTTTCTTCATCCTCTGTGCTTTGGGCAGTATCCTTCTGGCCTCGTTATATGGAGTTCTTCCTCCTCTCTCAAGAAGGGATCTGCACTGCCCCAAGAAGTCCTCCCTCATCTCCCTCGTGCAGGATCTTCATCTAGTACACAGGAAATGGGATAGGATGGATGGTGACCTTGTCCTAAAAGTCATCAATCTGGTTAAGGTGCTAAGAGACATGCAGGAGTCTGCATAGATAACCAAAATGTTAGTGCCTCAATCAAACAGTCCCACTGAGGCATCCTGCTCCTTATGGCCTCTCATGTCCTCTCACAGGAACCCATACTGATTCCCCCACCTTTACACGGTAAGTTCTGCAGAGGAATGAAGGTTTGTGTTATCCTTTCCATTTTTATCCATCCTTCAGACACTTAAAAATCCAAGCTTGTCTCCCACTCTTCTGTTGAATGAAGTCTTTCTAGCTCTTTCTGATTGGTTAATGTCTCTTAATCTTTCACATGCCCCCATGAAGCTTGCATCCTCAACAAAACCCTAAACTCTCCTCCACCTGCAACCTCCAGCACAATTAGCTCCCTCTTCAGAGCTCCACAAATAGATTTACATTTCTTTTACTACATTTTGTAGTAGTGTCATTTTCCCCACCTATTTGCCTTACCAAGCAGCCTGAAAACTCTTCAAGGACAGCACCTATATCTTAGTCAAATCCTATCTCTCGTCTAACACCATTCAGAGTCATAGAAGGCAATCCGTTCATTCATTACATGTTTGAGAGGCACTGGGAGGATCAGGGTGAACAAGACAAACAAGATGTTCTGCACCTTCATAGCACTGGAAGGGACAAGTATTGGGGGTGCTTGTGAATTTGTGCTGAACCCTATACAAGCACAGCCCCTTAAACAGCGTGGTATGTTCTCAACTATTTCACATGGAGGCTATGATTCATCACTTTGCCCTCTCACAGAATCCTTCAAACTTCTGAAAGCTGCCACAGGTACTTCTGGGGAACTCAGTACCTGTTTCACTCACTTGAGCTTGCACAGTCAGGGACAGTTTCCTCAGAAGGCACGAAACCCTGGAAGTCTGCTTTGGGGCTCTTCCATGCTTCCTGAGAAAGTGACACTCCCCAAAGGAGCCTGTCCTTCTCATGAGTCACCCTAGTACATTCCCAGTCCAGGGCTTCCCAGCAATGGAGCCAGATCTGTGTGTGCACAGAAGGGGAAAGACTTGTGTAGCTAATTTCATTGCCTTTATTTCTAATAAGAGAGTATGGTTCACTGAGGTTCTAGATTATGAGATGACTGCACTTCCTACCAAGGAGACAGAAGAACAATGAAAATAAGGCAAATCATGCCCAAACATTGGACATGGGAGTTTCTGACTCTGAATTTGTTAGTGCTGACAAATATCATGCTTCAAAGTCACTGACAGCAACAGTGTCCTCCAGAGTGTGACCCAAGGGCAGTGTATAGGCCAACAGAGGCTGTTCTACCCAGAGAACATGTCTTTCTTATCCTCTTGGTCACAAAGCAAGAAATTCTCACAATAGAACTGCTATGGCAAAATGCCTCTAGGAACTTTGTGTTGAGATAGTTGTAAATGGAAGGAAGCATAAGAAACCCCAGGTTTAGCCGGGCGTGGTGGCACACGCCTTTAATCCCAGCACTCGGGAGGCTGAGGTAGGCGGAGCATTGTGGGTTCGAGGCCGGCTTGGGCTACAACGCGAGCACAAGGCCGGCCTGAGCTACATAGTGCAACCCTGCCTCAAAAAACCAGGGCCGGGAGTTTGGCTCAGTGGCTTAAGCGCCTGCCCTGGCAGGCGTGAGGTTGTGAGGTCAATCCTTGGTGCCGCAAAAAAAAAGAAAAAGAAAAAAGAAACCTCAGGTTCTTCAGTCCCTTGGTCCTCAACATTTTGATTTAGGAAGTAGTCAGAACTCCAAAACAATAGGATTGGCCCTAGCTTTTGTTACATTGGCTATAAATATATCCAATTTGTCAATCCCTGTGGTCGATCTCAAAGGATGCAGGATCAGAAGACCTGGCAAAAGAAAAGTCAGTGGGTCATGGCCAGGCTTTGGGCTGGGATAGCAAAGAACTTTTCTTGCAATGCTGCAGGAATGCAAGGTTGAGGGATGAGGTGAGGTTCAGCAAAGACAAACTCTGTATCAGATCAATTCCTAGTTCCTGCCAATTCTTGAGAGGAAGGGAAGCAATGACCTTGAGTTCAGTGTGAAGTCATGTATCACCAAACACAGCAAGTCTTTCTGTTAAAGCCTTCATAATTTCCTGGAAGCCTTCCAAAGTGACGACTCCTCTATCTTCAGTAAACTTTTCTTATAAAGAAGATTCCAGTACCACAAACCCAAGTTGTGAATCAGCTGAACAGCTGACTTACTGGAGTCTGTGAAGAACCCGAGGCTGGGCTTAGACTGTACCAAACTGGTTTTTCCAGGTATCTTGACTGTTGTAGTCAGGGGTTACATGGAGAACAACTACATACAGGACACAGGGTTTGTAATACTGTTTTATAATAATCACCCAAAGTTAAACACAAGACAGTGCAGGAAAATCTGTCCACAACACTAAGACTCAGGATAGCCGAGGGCCTGGATCCCACAGCAATATCATGCAAGAGTCCCACTAGAGACCCAAATGCATGACAATGCCTCCCACAGTACCAACTGGGAATCTAAGAGCCCCCAATAAGGGCTCACGCCAGTCTATTTACGGTTCTGTGCTGGGAAGGCCACAGGTCAGTGGTGGAACTAGAAAGTCTATGCCAGCAGGGTGAAGGAACTGTGCAATGGGTTGAGGGTTCTACGTAGGAGCCGAGAAGTCACGCTCAAAATAAGAAGCGGGGCTGCCCTGAAGAGCACCACAGCCATCCCCAACGGCGACGAGGTCCCGCGCTCCTCCGACGATGGAGAACAGTTGAGCACAGGTCAGGAAGTCCAGCGTGACAAGCTTCTCCAGCACACAGCCTCCCCTCCGGAGCCAGGAAGTGGTGCACAGTGTGAGGAGCAGAGCTCCCGCAACATGAACCACAGCCACTCTCACCAATGAGGTCCCGAGCTCCTCCGACTATAATGGCCGAATCCACATTGAAGAAGCCAGCGTGACAAGCACCTCCAGGAGAACCAGCGGCTCCAACAGCAACTCTTGGAAGAACGCCTCCTTCTTCTTCTCCACGTCCCTATTTATGCTGGCAACTTTCTTCAGGTGGAGCATCTTTACTCAACACCAGCTGAATTAATTCAACTGGTGCTAAGTTGACCACCAGTTTATAATCCATAACACTTGACTCAACCAGTCCATCCAGAACTTTCCTGCAAAAATGAGACATTAGTTCATCTCCTCTTGTTTTCAGTTGGCTTTGCTTTACGGTATTGACAATGGAAACTAGGAAGAGACATGAGATATTCTCAAAACTTTCTAGAACCCAGCTAGCTTTATAACCTGGGACAGCAGAAACACTACTCCACCCACCCCCAAAAGACTGCTGGAAAATGAGCCAAGACAAGGCTGAATCTCCAAATGCAAATGCACAAGTTAAGCACAAATCTCTGCACCAGTGCCCTCAGCCTTGGACCTGCTGCTCTTATTTCAATGGACCTCATTATTTGCTCCCTCAACTCCTGACCCCCAGCATATGCCATGGAGAACCCAAATATCCTACCTGTGCTCTTCCCAGTGCCAGCTAGAGTAGTCCCTGATCTTTTTCTCTCCATCACGCACATTCTTAAATCCAGTTATGACTTACATTCTACTTTTTATCAAGGCTGACTTGATAAACTCAGAACTCCAGAAATCCTAACTGCACACGTAATCTATACTGGCAGTTCCAAAATTTGATTGCAAAACAAAATAGTTTCTAAATACTTACTGTCACCTTCCTCAGACTGTCTGAATTTGAAAATTTGGGGGATCAGAAGAGGAAATGTGCCTTCTGCTATGACTGTTGTTGTTTCTCTTTAGTGTGCCCACAGACCTTTGTTTAGGAATAATTAGTCTATGAAGAATCATGGCAGAGCTGATCCTTACCATCACAGTGTTTTTCAATTGTTTCAAGTTTGCTACTTGTTTTTTTTAACCAACCCACTCTCATTCTTTTCACAAGTGGCAGAGTTTCCCATCTCTGCACACACACACACACACACACACACACACACACACACGGCACACCAAGTACACACGCAGCTCAGTGAGGTGCCAACCACACAGTGAAAACTTGATAGCATTGATACTAGATTGCCATATCTAAGGAGGAATATGCATTATTTATCATTCTTTGCTGTGATTCTATGAGGAGCAAATCCCACACATGACTCAGAACATCCACTGAAGAGTTAGACTTAAGAACTAGAGGATTAGTAATCCCTTTACCATAGGAGAAGCCACACATTCCCATCAAGACTTTCTCAGATGAAGGATCATGATGGGAATTCAGAGAACAGGATATCTCAGAAAAGAAGTAAGTAAAGGCAAGTCATAGGAAAACTGAAAAGCCAGCAGAAAAGACAGAGTGTTAGTTGCTTGATGCCAGCCACTGCACTAAACAGTTCATTGCTAGAGTTATCACCATTTCTTTTTAAAGACAAGAAAACTGAGTTCTGCAGAAATTAGGTACTTTATTTCCCAAGTTCACAAGCAACAAAGTTGATATTATAAGCCAAGACTTTCAGACCCCAGAGTTGAAGTGTTAACCATTCTTTCCATTTCCTAGAATCATATGGCTTCCTTTCCTGCCTCCCACCTTCAATAGAATAGCTGTCACTATTTTCTCACCTACTTGCATGTGACACACAAATGTAAGTTAATGGTAACTGCCTAGTCACCAAGGCTTTTCTAGACACCCACTTCTCTGATGCCCACTTAATAAATTTGAAAGTAACTGATTACCCTGTAAATGAGCCTTTCAGTTGTGAATCCACCCAGGATGCAATCAACTATAGCCAGGAGGTCACCCCAGTACCTGGTTAGTATACACAAATTGCCTGATATGGCCAGCATACCAAGAACTCACTTACCATCTTAGAAACCAAAGTTCTGCAGTAGACAATGGAAATTTGCTACTTTCTCCACATGTGGGTTCAGGCTAATAATGGTACACCCCCACAGTGCTATTTTGAGATTTAAAGGAATTAATTTGTGTCAAGTGCATAGAACAGTGTCTGGCACACAGTAATTGCTATTAACGGTATTATTATTATTATTCAAGTTGTACTTGAAAAACCCTTTTTTCTCTGGTTTTCCAAGATCCTATGTCCTTGTTTCTCACCTTGGTCTGTTGGGCTTGACCTATCCCTTTCAAGAAGAGATGCTTCAACAAGTACCAAATTTAAACAGCTCTGGAAACATCTTTTTCCAGAATAGCTTTACTGACATCCTTAGGACAAGTTGAGGTGCATTATCCTAGTCTGAAAATGTGCATTTTTCTAAAATGACCCAAACCAACGCTGACCTTTATCTTTAGGAAAATAATTACAAAAACTAGGTCTTATTAGGAAACAAACTGAGTTCACAGAAGTAAGCAGAAATGCTCTGTGGCACACTCTGACCCTGAAGCCACATCTTTTCATGTAACAAGGAAAAAAATCATCAGTGACTACACATAAGAAGTAGAACAATCACACTGAACATTTTTTTTTTTGAAATTGAACTCACAACTTCACGCCTGCCAGGCAGGCACTTAAGTCACTGAGCTAAATCTCCAGCACAATTTTTTGAGACAGGGTCTCACTATACAGTTAAGGCTGGACTTGAACTCACTTTGTAGCCCAGTCTGGTCTCAAACTCACATTGATCCTCCTGCCTCAGCCTCCTGAGTGCTGGGATTAAAGGCGTGTACCACCATGCCCGGTAATCACACTGAATTTGTCAAAAGTAAGCTATCCATTTGCAGGGTATACCTGAGTAACACATCTCAAGCAACCTGGAAAATACAAGTCTTTGAAGAGGATTGCAATGGATCTCAACACAGTTCTTCTAGAATCAATTTAAGCAGTATTTTGTTCAAAATCAGCAGTCACACTTGTTGATTTGATAAAGCCTAAGGTACAAAGAGAGCTCTGCCATGAATCATTATCAAAACAAACAAGGAATTTCTCAGGCTCAATTATGATGTACTATTTCAGTAACAACCACTAACTTACATTTGTGTTATTTAAAATGTCTCATTTGAGCCGGGCGTGGTGGTGCACGCCTTTAATCCCAGCACTCGGGAGGCTGAGGTAGGTGGAGCACTGTGAGTTCAAGGCCAGCTTGGGCTACAACGCGAGCACAAGCCAGGCCTGAGCTACATAGTACGACCCTGCCTCAAAAAACCAGGGCTGGGGAGTTTGGCTTAGCGGCTTAAGTGCCTGCCCTGGCAAGCGCAAGGCTGTGAGTTCAATCCCCAGTGCCGCAAAAAAAAATAAATAAATAAATAAAATAAAATGTCTCATTTGATATTCCTAGCTATCACCTATGAGCAAGGTAAGGCCACTATTACCCAATTTTACAGATGATAAAGTTGAGGCTCAGCAACGTGCTATTACTTGCTACTGCTAGTAAGAAGATAACATCAGAATCCAGGTCTTCAGGATTTGTGCCTTTTCACTTAGCATGGCGGCTCCATGATGCTGCTCTGTACTGTTTTTGATGCGAACTATAGAAACAGCCTTCAAATAGTGAAATCATCTGTTAGAAAAATAATTGATGTTCCTGAAGGCACTGTTTTGTCATAATACTCTCAGAATAAATTTGGGAATTACTGCTTTCCATGTACCACATCTTGATTTATGATATGTACTAGTTTATTAAAGGTTCTGAGAAATCCTAACACAAAGACACCTATGTAACTTCTATTAACTCTGCATCCCTCAAATGCATTTGACTACAAACTTTTTATTCTACTATTTGTTAATGTTTCACAAGGAATATTCTTTGGAAAACTGTTTTAGCCTGTGTTAAAAACAATTACGTAGTGATGTGTGCAAGCTAGCTAAAAAAAAATTATGCTTTCTTCTACTTTAACACAAGTTCCTCACTCCCAAATTATTCCAGCAATACCAATTCTAATTAAGATTCCAGGAGACACAAAGTGTTTTAGGTAGCATATAAAGAGATTGAAATTTTAAAGAAGTAAACCAAGCTTCAAGAGGGTAAATGAAATCAGTTTCTCTCTCTGGCCTCCTAGTGGCCTGCAGAAACTCCAGGGGACTTCCAGGCTACATTTAGTTCTCTATACCTGCACAACTTTTCTTTTGTCCAGTGGTTTGAAGAGTAAGGTTTTTCTCTTTCTATTACCCACCTGTGATTTTCCCCAGCAAGAGAACTTTCCTTAATCTTCAGGATAGCTTTCAGGATATTACTGTCTTATCTATAAAGTAGGAAGGTCACTGTAGGGGCCAGCCTATGAATTTGTCCCAGGGGTGAGGGTAGAGGTGGACAAGGACACAGAGTTAGTTTATAATGCAAGGGGCCTGTCTTAGTTACTTTTCACTCGTTGCCGAGACAAAATACCTGACGCCCAAAATTAGGGAAGGAAAGGTTTATTCTTACAGTTTCTCGGGAGTTTCAGTCCATAAGTTGGCTCCAAGGCAGCCGTTCATGGTGGCTGCAAGCTGCAAGTCACGCTGGCGAGAGAGAGAGAGACAGAAGAGAAAGTGAACAAGAGGAAGACCCGCCTTCCCTTACACTGTATGTCTGCTGCACCCCTGGGTGGGCACAGCACTCACGTTGCCAGACAACAAACCAATAACTCAGCCCCATCAAAAGTATATGAGGACTTGGGGGCACATAGCACATTACCTGATACAGGGCCCGAGGTGTCTCATCTCTATTTGACCAAGTGCCCCAAGCATCTGGCTCACCTTGCTTTTATTTACTTAGACATGGGAAAAAGCAGTTAGACTAGCACAAGATACATCTGCCTCCCACCTTCCATAGTCCATGTCCAAGTAAACAACCAGATCTCACTTGTGTTGACTTTTCTCTGAAACCTGGAACATGTTAGCATGCACAGCTCCACACAGCCAAAGCCAAAGGAGCACAGCTTGCCGCCTTTCTCCTTTGTGCTCACAGGGGAGATCAATTAGGCCTCGATTCTCTTTATGTGGCCTCCCACAGGTCATTTTGTGGTTGTAGGGCATTAAGGAAAGGGGGAAAGTAATTCTGTGCCTTCCAAAAACCTTTATCAAGCATTAATCTACCAACTAAAACCCACCGTATTAACTGAGTGAAGCTTTTTTTTTTTTTAGTCAAATGACTTTTCCTACCTTTTATCAGTGGCTGCTACTTAAAATGTCTTCCTGTAAGAAAATTAATCTTTACTCCATGTCTTCATAGTCTTATTAAATTCATTATGCCATTTGTCCATTTGTTGTGCATGTGTCCCACGATGTGGCTCAGTACACACTACACCCAAATCAGCACTCTCACATTCGTCAGTCCCACCTCCTCTCCCTTTTCCCTTTGAGTCTTCATGCTTAAAGGCTCCAGTGTCATATAAAACTTATATCAAACAAACCTTTATGCTTTTCCTTTGTTAATCTCTTTGGCTATACTGACCTTAGCCATGCAGCAGGTGAATAAAGCATGATGGTTTTCCTCCCCAAAACCCACTGGGGAAAACACATGAGCATCATTGCCTCTGCCATACTGTTATGAGACACTCCTTGTAGAACTTTAGCCTTACTTTGGGCCAACAGAGGATTAAGGCTTAGCACCATGGGTACTGTTGGCAAACTACACTTTTCTTCCCCCATGATCCAAAGTGGCCTGGGTCTCGCAGAGACTTTTCTCTTACTTGGCCTCTCACCTCTAAGGTTTCTGCCTTCCTATCAGGGAAGTTTGAGGAAGTAGTCCTGGAGTTAAGACCACATGGCCCAGAGGACACAAGTCCTCTTCTCTGGCCCAGAGGTGGCCATCTTCCAGCTTCCTGTGTGGCCCAGGTATTTCTCCATGTCAAGAGATGTGTTTATCCTACGAAGATGTCTCAAGACTGGAGAAAGGAGGGTACATACCTTTATGAGGCCTTCCTGGGAGACACCACCTTTCCTCTTCCCTGGGCCCACTGTTTCCAAAGACACCATGCGCCACTTCATAGTTCCTCCCAGGAATGGGGTCCTGAGTGAAGACCACCCCTCTCGCTCAGTCCTGTTGTGAGAACTCTACGGCTAACACGGAGCGCTTTTGAGTCACTCTCTGGCCAATCATTGTCAACTCTTTCTTGCTCAAAGAAAGGGCAAAATACACTCTCCAGATGTTACAGAGTGAAGCAGTCTTTCTTTAAGACTTTTGCCATCCAGCACAGGAAGAAAAAAAAGCCCATTCAGCGACTCCTCTTCATAGACCTAAAGGGGTGATATAGTGGCAGTCATCTGGGGAGAACGTAGCGAGGCCTGTGTGTCCCGTGTCTTCAGAGACAAGGATGCTCCTTGACTTTGGGTTTAGGGAAGGCAACTCTGAGGTAAAGGTTTTGTGACCTGCTTTAGACAAAAGGTCTTAGGTTTCGGGACATGCTTCAGGGTAGAGTGGCAAAAAGAAAGCAAGAGTGGTCTTCCTACTTCTATTCTTTGCTCAAATGCCAACAAGTGATATTGGGGCAGCATATTCTGAACCCTTGAAGATCCATAATTTTTCTCTTCAAAATTCTAAACAAACACAAGAACCATTCTTTAACATTAGGGATTCTGCAGTTTGATAGCTAAGAATAAACTCTTTTCTGTTCTTGATTGTGACCCTAAGATTAGAAAGGTTCCAGATGATGTTGGCTCTCAAAGAAAGGTAGGTTGAAGCCGGGCGTGGTGGTGCACGCCTTTAATCCCAGCACTCGGGAGGCTGAGGTAGGAGGAGCGTTGTGAGTTCAAGGCCGGCTTGGGCTACAACACGAGCATAAGGCCGGTCTGAGCTACATAGTGCGACCCTGCCTCAAAAAACTAGGGCTGGGAGTTTGGCTCAGCAGCTTAAACGCCTGCCTGGCAGGCGTAAGGTTGTGAGTTCAAACCCTAGTGCCACAAAAAAAAAAAAAGAAAGAAAGGTGAGTTGAAAAGTAAATAAATAAGCTTTTAAAATTTCTTGCAAAGGGACTAGAATCTGATAAACCAACTCTAACTAGTTGATAGAAACTGCCTCAGTCCCTCAGGCTGTGTGTGCAGACACAAAAATTTCAGCTGCAGACATCTGTGCAAAGAAAGGATGTGAAGGTTTTGTCTGCATGCTAGACCCAAACTGGGGGAGCTCGAAGGGCTGGGGAGCACTGCAGCGAGGGCACAGGTAGTTCAAACTTTCAGTATTTAAGAATTTTGGACCCTTCACTTCCATCATTTCTCTGCAATATTTATAACTCCAACATAACATAGACCGGTGGGGGGTGGGACACCAATGTCTCCTGAGCAGCTGTCACATTCCAACCCTGTGCTCAGTGTCCTCTGATCCTACTTGACATGAGAAGGAATGGAAGGCAAAGTGCAGCAAGGGGGCTCCCCGAATGCCTGACTTCACGTGGCTTGTTTCCCCCACTACTTTACTCTTCCCTACAAAGTAGACCAGAAAGCCTACCGCAAAGGCAAGCGGTGAACTAGGAGGTTATCCAAAGGTCAGCTGGGTTTTAAGTGTGGGCCAAATACTGCCCTGCACCACAGTAGCACGTGGAGCTTGCTAAAACTCCAGATTCCTCTTTTCACTCCTAAAGATTTTGTATCAGCTGTAGACCCATATATACTCCATAACTTGTAAGTCACTAAATATTAGCCACATAGCAGTAAGAGGAAAGTTGTGTTGTTTACCCTCTGTGGGTTTTAAAAATTGGTCAGGGTGGAGCAGACCAGACTGCAGATATTCCACAATGCAGGCTCTGCCCGCCCTGCCCTGCTGCCTCTCAAGCACAGATAAGATGGAGAAATGAAACCAGCTTGGTTAAAAAAGTGTTTTGCTTTTCACCATCTGTTTACCATTTTCAAACCATCTGTTCCTCCTCATGAAGTATTTTGGTGATTAAGGCCCCATAGGGTGGTGATTGAAGTTGTATTCTGGACCCAAAATACCAGGATTTAAATTCTGACTTTGCCACTTCCTAGCTGTGACACCCTGGGTGTACTACTTATCTTTCCTGTGCATCAGTTTAATCATCTATAGTAACAGTAACTGGTGAGACACAGGACACACCACCCTAAATACAATTGTAAAAGGACAGAAAATGGCCCCCTGGAACTCGCCTCTGGCATCTTGACTACTTCAAACTGGTTATTTTGAGAAACTGCAGGCACAGGTGTAGCTCTGAAAGGTTATCTTTTTGTGTGAGACGATTACCTCTGAAGAAAATCTCCATTTGAAATGGTCTCTCCCTCTGTGCTCTAGCTAGATCACTAGAGTCTCAGTCAATGGAGAAGCCAACAACTTGAATCTGTATACAACCTGATCTCACAATGTGCTTTTCTGATCAGCTGCTCTTTGCCAGGCCATTCTCACACCCTCTGTCTTTGTTTCATGTATTTTTCAGCCTCAAGTTTAAGCGTCATCTTTGGAAACTATAGTAGAGACCTTTCCATTTCTTTAGATTTCTTCTCATGTGTGCAGGAGGTGTTGATGTGGATAACTTGTGTTTGTTCATCCTTTGTTCATCTGTATTTAGATACAGTGAATCTCCATTAAAAAGGGTAGAAAGAAAATTACTTTTCTTTCCCTATCTATTATTATTGTTTTGAGGTTCAATCAATACAAGTTGTGACATTTAAACTAGCACAGATTGTGAGAATTCAAATTGTAATGCACAAATAAGGTTTGAAATAGAGCCTGGTTTGTGACAACTGCTCAGGAAGTATGAACTGTCATCTTTATGATTATTAGCATCTCCTCTATTAGTATTTCTTAAGGTGGGAGAAAGGGTTATTTGACTATCATGAGGGACGGCAATGCCCAGGAATACTCTGAGGCCACTGCCACATTACTCTCTCCCTTGGGCAAATTAGCCAAGTTCACTCTCTGCCTTTGAGGCTTTGTCCAAGTGCAGGTCCAGTGTGAGTTAGTGCAGAACTGTATGAGGGGGTATGGGAAGGGAAACCCAATTATGCCACTGCAGCTGTGCTGAACAACATTCTCAGGCATTTTCCCCCTGGTTAGCATATCAGTTCCTTATAAAGAACAGATTTGTTATAAAAGATGCCTGATTATATAAAGGATTTAGAAGGTTGGTTCACAGTGGTCACCCATGGGCTCGGAGGACAAGAATGTAAAATGGCCACCTGTGCACCAGAGAGTTGGAACATCTGGTGAAAGGCCTAGAGCTCACTGCAAAGCCAAAGAAAGCCAAGTGGTCTGCAGTGAAGACCTGAAGGAACTGGAAGCCAACATCCTAAGACAATGGCAAAGGCCAGCACTCCTCCAAAGAAAAAAAAGTGGAAATTTCCTTCTTTTTTCTCTATTTTATTCCATCCAGGCCGCAAGCCTACTGGTGTCACTCACATCCTGGAGGGGCTTCCTCTCTGCGTTTGAGGCGCTGTGTCAGTCACTCAAACACACACTCAGAGAGCTCTACTAACCTGCTAAGCCGTTCTATATTCAGATCGAGCTGATATTTCACAATTAATGATCACAATTAGTATAGAAGAATGGGAAATTTCCCCTCTGTCCTGTAAAGGCTTGCTGAAACAAACTGACAAAGACTAGGTAAAAAGCATACAAATATATTAATGTGAAAAGGGGGGAATTCATAGCATGGGGAAAGATCACAGGAGTGTGCTTATCTAGTCCAAAGTTTCTGGGGAGAGGAAAGTGATGAAAAGATCATTTTGAGGTGTACAGTTGATTTTCAAGGGAATTCATTGGGTTTTGAGGATGTACAATGGCCAACGACAAGTCTGTTTGACCAGAGCATAACAGTTTTGTAAGTGATTCTCCATGGGACTGAAATAGAGGACAAAGGTATGTGACAAAAGTCTGTCCAAGTGTGTTGGCAGATTTTGGCCTTTGTTTCTGGGATTCAAATTTAATCAATGAGAACACAGGTAATTGTTTTCTTCCTTGTGCGTTCAGACTTTGGGCAGAAAAAGAAATTTTGCAGAGTCTCTCCATGTGTTGGGATGCAAAGAAATGAGGGAAGGTCAGAGAGTCCTCGATTCTGGGCTGGATCTAAGTTCTCTGAGCATGTCATAACAACGGTCTTTGGGGTTACATCCTCTAAGCTCTAACATTAACTTTTAGTAAAAGTAGAGGTGTATTTCAATACTTCTTCCCCAGACAAAAATCACAGAGGTATCCACTGATACAGGGCACAGGGTTCTCAGGGAAGAAATAGCCAAGCTATCATACCCTAGCCCATTTCACCTTCTCATCTACCCCACCACAAGCTTTCCTCCCACATACCCAGTTCAATGACTCTGAAGACTAGAAACAAATTCTGAAATCAATTCAGCACAACCCACTGCAGAAATAAAGAACTAGATTTCCTAAGCATTTCACGCACGCATCTTGTCTTTTTAAAAGAAGATGACATTAAGAAGTGGTAACTACCAAATTGAAATCTGTTGTTTAAATAAAGAGCAACAATTACTTGTCAGGAAACTGAGTGTGTTGAAGTATGCCATAGAAATGACAACCACTTTAGATAATTATTCTTCTTGCTTTTAAGAGAGCTCAGGAGGCTCACCATGCAGACGGGGTGAGAAAGCCATTAAAACTGCTAAAGCATGGCATGTTGCAGTGCACCGTGTAACAGAACTATTTCATTACCCTGAGGGAACACAGCATAGTCGGCTCTGGGAATCTCCAAGATGCTGTCTGCTTATTAAACAATGAATATTCATCCTATGATGCCCAGGGCAGCGGTGGTCACAGGAAGTATGTACGACTGCTCTCCTGGCCGCTCACTACCTGTCTCACTTGGAGTAAATAATGCAAATTCTCCTGAGGTTCTGTTCCTAGTTCTGGAGCCAAGCACTTAAATATCTGAGTTAGGATACAGCTTCCTGTAGCTACACACCATAGAAAATGCAGGATTTGAGAACTTTCACCATCATGGGAATTTGTGTCTCACAGAATGGAACGGCAACACCCAGGCCTGCCTCTCACTTTACTTGGTTCTGGCCTCTTCGCTCTGTACAACTGCTGGAATTCCAGGTGAATGTCCAGACACCCCAAAGTCCAGGTAGTTAACAGAGATGTCTCCTTGTTTCCTTCTTTTTCATCAGCAAGAAAACCTTCCTTAGCTCCCACCCCCCACTCAGGTTAGAACTCTTACACAACCACATCTAAACCAAACACTGGTAATGGCTTTCATGACTACTCAGCACCTCCCCTTGAGCAAATGACAGAATCACCTTCTCTGAGGACAGGGTAGCAAGGAAATAGAGAAACTCCAAAACAAAAGCAGGAGTTTGCCAACAAGGACGAAGTAACAGACTGAATCCTAAGACGGTTTGCATTATTTACTCCAAGTCAGACAGGTAACAAGAGGCCAGCCAGAGCAGAGTCCTGCACATGCCCTGTGACTGCCAGGGCCCAGATCATGGCAAGACAAAACTTGTCTAGCATTTCCTCCAACTCTTTGAGGAATAACTGACATCAAGAGTGAAAGTGTGCTACTATAGTACCAGCAAGCACATGAAAATAATAATAGCACTTAACACATAACAGTAATAATAATAGTGGATGACATGTTTATAACTCCTTCTCTAGATTTGGTTAATGTGAAGAAAGATACTAGAGTTCAAACTCAAGGTAACTATTCACATATCATCATTTTTCCTGTGCCCCTTTGCTCCCTAAACATTATATCTCTGTGTCTGCAGCATGGAGGTTCCAAGTCTTCCCAATGACCCTTGAGACTTGGACTTAAGACTCACATTCTTAGCAAAATACTCTGCATTTCCTGGTCAAAGTTCCTAAGTTTTCTAGAGAACAGACTTTAGAATATGTATTTGATACCTGATAATATTTCTTAGAGGATTTCTCTTTGTATCAGTCATCAGTCTCCACAGCACCATTTTCCACGTCAAGGCACTACCTTCAAAGACACGCCCTGGGCAAGGTTTTCAATTGTGTTCTGCTTAAACCAAATAGAAGCTCTGTATTGTATTTAGTGTCTTGCCTATTAACACATTCTAGTTCTTGCTTATCATCATCATTTACTGTATCTCATCTTAAAATTTCTTCCCAAGCTTCTCTGCAATTTGACAATAGACAACAGGTGTCTTTCTAGGTTATTACAACAGAACTAAGTTGGGAAAAGATGATCTCAAGTCAAATCACACCTGCTGGGTACCTGCCCAGAACAGAACTTCTGAGGCAAAGTTGTCATGTGCAATTCAGCACATTGTTCCATCCTGACAGTCACACACACACACACACACACACACACACACGCACACACAAAATAAGAAAGGCCAGGCTCAGTGCCACACGTCTGTAATCCTGGTTACTCAAGAAGCTAAAGCAGGAGGATCACAAGTTGGAGACTAAACTGGGCAACATGGTGAAATGAAATTTTAAAATAAAAAAATTAAAAGATCTAGAGATGTAATTTAGTGGTAGAGTGTCTCTGGATTCAATCCCCAGTCCCAAGAAACCAAAATCAAATAAAAAAAGAGTAAGAAAAACATCTAGATCATTGTCTGGCACAAAAATGGTATTGTAAATGTCAGTTCCTTCCTCCATCTGTCTTTTTCCACTTGTAGAAAGGAGGGACAAGGTCCCAACAGAGTGAAAGTAGAAAAACATTGTTTTTTCATTTTAAAGGGAATAAAACAGAACAGTAAAATAAAGCAAAACAAAACAGTGATAGGAGAGCAGGAAATCCACAATCTTTACTATATTGCATATTGTTGTCCTCTAAATAGTTGCTCAGACTACCAGCCCCAGGCTTGCACAGTCAACCAAACAACACAAATGTCAGTGAGGTTGCACAACTTCCTTGCTGCTTCTCCCTGGCTGGCAGGTCCTCCGCGGCAGAAAAATATTTGTGTGTAGTTTTCATGATGCTTTTTTATGTCACCAAATGCCTTATGACCTAGGATGAATCCTTTACCTTCTCCAGATCCCATTTTCTCATAGGAAAAAGAGTTTGCATTTGAATTGCATTTTAAAACTACATACTGTCTATGTTCCCAAGTTGAGGGTCACAAGAACTCTCCAGGCTCAGGTTCCAGGGTCATCCCCTACTTTGGGGTGAGGGGCACTTTCTTCCTGTTCCACTTTCTCTGCAGGCCTCCTCTCGCATCTGATGTGCTGTACAAAGGCTGCTAACTAAGATTAATTAGAACCTCTGGATGCTTTAGGACAGGGATATGGCAGTGATCAGTGATCATGATCTCCAAAAGACCTGGCAACCAAACCTATAGATGCCCTAGCAGTGCAGGACAGATAAGGAAGGACTGGACTGACAACACAGGACTGATAGCAAACTTGTCAGTGGAAAGAAATATAAGGTTGCCTGGCCCTGTGATTTACAAAATGTGTGACTCCCAACCCACCCACAGGTTTCTCAGAGCCCCTGGCAGGGGAGGGGGCAAGGAGGCAGAGATGGATTGTCCCAGGCCACCACCCCAGAATGTGCTCACATTTGACTCACTTACTCCCCAGGCTTCTGCTGCAGGAGTCCACAGAAGTCACAATATCAGCTTACTCTCCTCAGAAAGATAACTATATTCTTAGATCTGGCAATTCGAATTTATTGTTTGCTTTGGTTCGGTTTTAGTTTTTGGTTTTTGCAGTACTGAAAGTTGAACTCTGAGCCTTCATAATGACCTTCATCTCCACCTTTTTTAAAAAAATTTTTGAGACAGGGTCTTGCTAAGTCACCTAGGATGGGCTCAAACTTGCAGTCCTCCTAATTCAGCCTCTGAGAGTGCTGGAATTACAGGCATGCACCACTGTGCCTGGCTAATTCTGTCTTTAGTAAATTATCTTAAAGAAATAGTTACGAATTTAATGGATGAGTCAAGTATATGCTTTATCAAAGAAAATGCTGAAAACCACATCAAGAAAAAGAAATGGGTGAATAAGTGCTCTTTTCCCATAGCTGGAATACCGTGAAGTTCTCTACATTATAGAAAAAAATTACTTACATGGAAAACGTGTTCACAGTGTATTACTAAGTAAAACACTCAAAGTCATTTGTTCTGCTTCTGTATCTCTGTTGGTAGCATTAGAGGGCCCTTCTGAGAAATTCTTACTGAGGTACCGCTATCCCATCATGGTCTCAAAGGACCTGAGGCATTGCTTGCTGTCTCTCACACACTAGCTCTCTGTCTTGTATGATGTCTCCCACCGCCACTGCAAGAACAAACATGTCCATGGCAGCCTGACATTCCTGGCACATCAGAACTCTGCTATGTTCTTGGCAAAAACAGGTAGTTCTGAGCCACATTTTCCTCTGAGCCTGAAGCAGCCATACCCGGATCCTGGGTCTCACGCTCTTTCTTAAATGGTTCTATCCTCTTCTGGCTATCAACTCCCATCCACTGATGTCAGGTCAAGTTCTTTAGCAGAACTAGAATAAATACCACAGAACCTTCCATTCTGCTTTCTGTTTTCATTTTGCATCACACACACACACACACACACACACACACAAAACTCACTATTTCTTGATTATTACAATAAACATTTGTGTACCATGAATGGAGGCAAAACAATAATGGAATGTGTCATGGGGTTGGGAAGGTATGAAAAATTGAATAATGGACACTCCCTTGCCCCCCACAAATGTCCATATCTTAATTCTTGGAACCAGTGAATCTGCTTTCTCACATGCCAAAAGAAACTTGGCAAAAGCAAACCAAACATCAGGGGAGATTATCCTTGCTTCTCCTGAGAGGCCCAGTATCATCCAATGCTCCTTATAATAGGGAGGCAAAAGGAACAAAGTCAGAAGCAGGAAATGTAACCATGGCAGTAGAGACTGGAGCGCCACTTCTTGAAGATGGAGGAAGGGAGCACAAGCCACAAAATGCTGGCAGCTTCTTAGGAATGAATTTCAAGGTATGACAGTAATTGGAAAGATTGTGAAATCCAGTTCTCTCCTGGAGTCTGCAGAAGCAATGGAGCCCTGCTGTCATCTCAGTTTTTGTCCTGTAAGGTTCATTTCAGATTTCTGACCTCCAGAATGGTAAGGGAAAAATCTGTATTGTTTTAATTTGGAGTACTTTGTTACAACAACAGTAGAAAACTAATGCAGGAAGGTGGGATATTATTTATGCCAGAAGCAGCTGATTTATCCCATTGTTAAATAATTTCTCATTTATATTTGTTATCTTTGCTCAAATGGACACACTTAACTTTTGGAACCAAACAAAATTATTATTTTCAAAAAGAAGGGGCACTATACGCCTGGGACTCTCCTGGGATAGCCTCACACTCCAGAGGCTCTGAACTCCTTGCAGCCAGATGCAAAGTCTGGGTGGTGCCACACTCCAGGGTGTGCTCTGCCTAGCCACCTGGCCCCCGGAGGTTCTGACTCCCACCAAGTAAGGCAGAGGCTCCAGCAACACACTCTGGGAGTGAGTCCTCACTAGCTGTGCAGCGGATTGAGTTCTACCCAGTCCAGCATTTCAGTGTAATCCATCAGGGGAACACCCAGCCAGCCTTGCGGGACACAGAAGTACTGAGTCCAGCCCAGCCCAGCGCCCCAGAGCTGTTCATTAGGGAGTGGCCAGCATAGCTGCAGAGCCTTAGAGAACTTGAGCTCTGCCCATCACAACACAAGGCACCAGCTCCATTGTTCAGGGGGGTGGCTGCGCTGCAGGTCCTAGAGGTTGTGAACCTGCCCAACCAGGAGCAAGGCCCCAGCGCTACACGCCTGGGACTCACCAGGACTTGCCTCACACTCCAGAGGCTCTGAACTCCGAGGAGCCAGACGCAAAGTCTGGGTGGTGCCACACACTGGGATATGCTCTGTCTAGCCACTGGGGTCTAGGAGATTCCAAACTCCACCCAGCCAGGCTCAAGGTCCAGGGACACATCCCAGGGCTGCATCTCTGCTAGCCACCTGGGTTGCAGGAATTCTGAATGCTACACAGCCAGGTTCTAGATCCTGGCAACAAGCTCCAGGGGTATGACCCTGCTAGCTGCAGGGAGGATACAAATTTTGTCCAGTCCAGCATTCCAGAGTAACCCAACAAAGTACATCAGGGGAACACACAGCCAGCCTCACAGACCACAGAACACAAAGGTCCAGTGCCATAATCTGGGGGCGTGCCCCAGCTAGCCATGGGGATATTGAAGGATTGCAGGTCTACCCAGCACACTGTTCCAGTGCAATCCATCAGGAGGCTGCCTGCCCAGCCACACAGGTCCCAGAAGAAAATGACAAAATGAAAGACCAAGAGACAGTCTCAATTCCCCAGCCCACTGAGAACAAACCCAAGAGACACTGAAATGGAAGACAGTGGGAGTCACACAACTGAACTTTCTGAAACGATAGCAAATGAAGTAAAGAAATAACTCCATGAAGCTATAGAGAAACTCAAATCAGAAATAATCTCTCAACTAAAAATTGAAATGACGAACATTATGAAAGAAATGCTGTGTGTATCTAAAGAAGATCAAGATAAAAAAATAGAAGAACATAAGAAAATGATGGAAGCCGGGCGTGGTGGCGCATGCCTTTAATCCCAGCACTCAGGAGGCTGAGGTAGGCGGAGCGTTGTGGGTTCGAGGCCGGCTTGGGCTACAACGCGAGCGCAAGGCCGGCCTGAGCTACATAGTGCGACCCTGCCTCGAAAAACCAGGGCCGGGAGTTTGGCTCAGTGCCTCAAGC
>RJWM01008316.1:0-73252 GCA_004363535.1 Dasyprocta punctata | reverse complement strand
TTCACAGGAGACTTCACTGAATCACAGTTTTTGTAAAATAATTTTTGTGTCATTAGAACTGTCCCACCTGCTGTTCTCAGTAAAGATAGGTGTGTGACAAGAAGAACAAGGATGAGGAGGAATAAGAGAAGATTCAGGAAAAAGATAGAAAAAGAAGGGAGAGGCAAAGAAGGAGGAGGAGGAGGAAAGGAAAGAGGAGAAAGACAAAAGAAATGGTGAGATTTCCTATTGGTATCCATTAGAAAAGTTCTAGGATTTCTTGGGGTGACCCTGTGGAAGATGTGATGCATGTTACATTGCTCAAGAGTGTGGTGGATAACCCTGATGTGGATGTGGTCATAATACAGCTGGCAGGTGCCACAGTAACCAAACACATTAATCTAACTGAGAGAGACAGAGATGCATATGCTTTCTGGAAGTGACCAGCAGGGTAGTCCAAGAGTCTCACTAGCTACTGTGACTTCAGTATTGGCGTGAGAAATGAGCTATGTTTCAACTGGAAATCCAGAAGAAGGCTCCAGGAAATTTTTTTTCCCAATCTCACTTATTAGAGGCAAAATATAGATGAGCTTACTCCTGAGCTCAAAATAAACTTAAGATCAAGTGAGGGAAATACTTTAAGAGAAACTGGGGAGTTTCAATTTTGAATTGACTGAATTGTTAGTAGAGAAGTTTTTAAACCTGAATTGGATGGAATTTTTCTTTCTTTTTTTTTTTTTGTGCTTTGGATACCATAAATGTGTACATTTTGAATTCTCTCGAAATATATAATAAAGGTATTGTTCTTCCAGAAATTAACCTGTTCTCCCATGGATGAGTTTTATGCAGAATCTCATTTTCCCCTCTACTTTTCAGATGTCTAATGATAAAAACGTGTTTTTCAGTAGTGAAAATGTTTCTTACAAAATCAAACAAGAGTAAACAAGTGATGGAATTAGAACTAATGATGTAATGGAGAGACTTCTACCCAAGGACAGAGTCTTAGAAGTTTTGCGAAGATCTGAGATTATTTCTTCTGGAAACAAGAAAGAGAGAGGCAGAGAGGGAGGAAAAGGGAGGAGAGTTTATAGAGGAAGTGAGGGGAAGAAAAGCAAGCAAGAAAGGGAAGACGTTATGAAAATTGAAACATCAAGTGAGGTAATATAATGTAGTGAAGTTGTTTTATTGGTCTACAACATAAAACCAAAGTGGATATTGAAATGGTCCAAATAAGTTGATTTATATGTGAAGACAAGTTACATAATTCAGATAAAAATAATTAAGTTGTCATTGTCAGTATAGTGTTATATATATAGATTGCAATATGCAATAAATTATTGACCAGAGTAACATTAATTTAAAAAGAAAATTTGTAAACTGGGAAAGAGCTGATCTATCTTAAATAGCAAATATAACCACCCATGAAAAGTCTAATTTTGTGTAATTTGATTCTCAATCTGAATCCAGGGAAGATAAATAAAGGCCAGTTATAATTTTTGTGGTAAAAATATTAGCTACATAATATGAAAAAATTTTTAGAGAATTTTTAGAGAGGACTCAAAAGCATAGTGTAACACTGATTGTTGTGTACTGAGGATGTGTAGGCTGAATGCTGTGGAATAATCAGATGCAGATAACATATCTGTGAGGCTGTGTTCTTTCTCAGGCGATTCCAGCCCATGAAATGGAACACCATTACCCTCATGCCATGTTCAGATGAGAAAATTATCCTAACCGATGCCTTGTTTACATGTTGCCTTAAAAAAGGGAAAGTTTAAACTTGCACAATTAATGTTGTAATGTCTTTCTTTATTCTTTACAGTCTTGTTCTGCTTTTGTGGTAAAAATAGAATATATGTTCATGATTTTAATTCTCCTTTCACTCTAGCATCAAATTGTTAGGAAAGATCTAAAAGTATGCCCTGAAGTGGAGAAACTATTTCTAGAAGAA
This sequence comes from Dasyprocta punctata, assembly GCA_004363535.1. Classification (NCBI taxonomy): domain Eukaryota; kingdom Metazoa; phylum Chordata; class Mammalia; order Rodentia; family Dasyproctidae; genus Dasyprocta; species Dasyprocta punctata. Next base: position 71,322 of record RJWM01008316.1, on the reverse strand, counting down.
ACAATAATTACAGATAAAATTATTTGTAGTGTGTGTAGTTTTCTACTCCTTTATCATTTGATTTTTGAAATACCTGTAAAAATCATTCTTGCTTCAGATGTGTTTTTTAAAATTCATTGTGGTAGTTTTTTTGTTGTTGTTATTTGTTTGTTTGTTTGTTTTTTTTTACTCTCAAAACACACATTACATAAAACTTAGTTAGGCAATTGCTGTTCCACAAAGCCACATCTTTAGCCCTAAATTCACCTTTTTAAAGCGTGAAATTCAGTGATATTTAGTATATTTATAATGTGTAACCAGGAATATTCAGTTCCAGAATAGTGTTATCAGTACTGTAAAAAGCAGTTTAGTTAGTTAGCTAATAAATAGGTAACTAGCTAGAGAAAAGGTCAGCAGAATCTGGTGGTCAGCCAGAGAAGTAAGAACTGAAATAAAAGTAGGCATTAAAACTGAGAAGTTAGTTAGTTATTCATTCATAAATATTTCAACATTTCATTAAAAGTTATGGTAAAAGACCTGAAATATGGTACAGATCTAAACAAGCTCTAAAGAAAAGGGTGTGTTAAGCAATATAATCATATCAGTGCTTTTTAAAATATTAATTTTTAATTAATTGATATTAATTTAAATGTTAATACTAATTTTGTGATTTGTTGGGATAGGAATCCATGTCAATCCATATATTTTGGTACATTGATAGATCTTTTAAGTCTCTTTTTGTGGGGAGAAGCTGAAGCTGCAGATTGATCACACATGCAGGGCTAAAGCAAGACTAGCCCCAAGAACACAGAGCACCTGAGGTGAGCCATGTGAAGAAGCTGTTCCAGCTCCAAGAACATGAGGCACCACAGGTGACCCAGGCAAACAGGTTGTTAGGCAGAGAGTTTTCAAATAACATCAATCTCCCAAGTGTATAGAGAAATGCACTGTAGTCACTGGGTGGTTATTTCTCTCCCACCTAGAGAGGACTCTCCACATGACCTCAGTTTTCTGCAATCTGACTCCTCTCCATTTCTTCATCCTCTACCATCATCCTCCTGGGAAATTTGAATGCTGTACTGGATGTGGTATTTGGCACCTGAATGGGGGACCTGGAGCATGAGGAAACTCGTCATTTAGAAGGTAAGAAAAAACCTCCAAGTGCATGTTCTGAAAAAAACAGGTTCACAGAAAGCATACAGGAGAGAGGTGTATTGATATTATCAACATTGATTTCTCCAAGTGTAAAACATGGGGCAAACAGGTTCTCAAGAACTACACACACACACACACACACACACACACATTTGTTGTGTTATTGATTCCTGTATTTATCTTTTTGTTGTGGGTCTGAATCAGGGAATGTCTCAATGATTGCACACTTGTTGAAACAACCGCAGAGGATTTGGCTCGAAACACTGTCTTAAAACTAAGTCTCAAGCAGAAAAATGATAGTAGAGCAACAGCCCTCCTGATACAACTTGAACACTCTAGCTTTGCTCTGCCAGATAAGGAAGGAACTGTGGAGGCAAGGAAGACCCTACTCCACTACAGGAGTATTTTGCTGCAACTTCCTTTTCACAGCTGCCCGAAGTAAAATCGATAACTTGAACTGCACCACAAGTGGCTACTTCTGCATTCTCAGTTCAGAAAAATTTTGCTGTGCCACAGGCTGAGATTTCCAACTGTCATAGAACAGTCATCCGTTCTTTCTCCCTTGCAACTGGTGCTAAATCGGTGGGCGGAGGGGAGGGGCGTGAGAGTCCCTGGAGGGTTTTCAACTTGTCTATGCTGTTGGTGAACTCCAAAATCCCAGTAATCTGGGACAAATTATATGTCTTCATGAAGCTGTACACTTTATGACCTTAAAAGAACTAAAACAAGTAACTGTTACCTGTGGCCCTATAGTCTCTTTTACCTTGGGTTTTATAGAGCTCATAGGACAACAGGTTATGGCCCCAAATGATTGGAAAGGAATGACTAAAAGCATGTTTAAGTCTGGGGGATTATTTATTGTGGAAAGAATTTTTTTTAATTGTGTGGGGATCAAACCACTCTCAATGCTGCTCACAATATGGCCAGTACAAAAGGCATGTTAACCAGAGAAGGTGCCTTTGCTGCCACAAATAATCAACTTACTATTGAATTGCAAGTTTATGAACAATTTAAAGTAGCTGCCACAAGGACTTGGAGGGAACTTCCTTCAAAAGGTGAGACATCCGTTGATCTGACTTTCACTTGCAGGGTCCTGATGAAACTTCTCAGGATTTTATGGTGCATTTATTGCAAACTAGTGGGAGAATTATCAACAATACAGAGGCTGGCAAGTTAATTGTTCAACAACTGGCCTTTGAAAATGCAAATAAATGGTATAAAGCCCACAAAAAATAGGCTATGTTGTCTAAGGTGATTTGAATCTGCACAGACATTAGCCCCTCGTATATTCAGGGGCTGCCTTGGCATCAGCAATCGCTCAGGTTATTTGTCCACAGACTAAAGGAAAGTGAAAGAACAAGGACATTTTGCCCAAAATTGCTCTACTTCACCTGTAGGGGCAGCACAGTTGCTATCTGACCCTTCAAATGAAAGTTGCCAGTATTCTTAAAACAAAATTAAATACTATATATATATATATATATTTATATATATATTATGGATAAAATATTCTGTTCCTTCTAAATTCTTGCAAAAGGTCTCTGCTAATTGACCTACAAAAAAAAAATTCTGACTAGTCTTTTTATAATTGCTGATTTCTAAAATAGTAAAAGATTTATTATAACTTGGCCAAAAATAAATTTAGTGCACTCTGATTTTGTAAGAAGATTGTCTGTGTATTTGTGTGTCTGTTTCTCCAATCTGTTAATGATTTTTTTTAATATCCTCTTTCTTTTGTATTTTTAGATCATTTTGTTTATAATTTAATTTGGCTTATAGTTTTAAAAAGCATACTTCCATCTGAGTTGCCAACTGGTCAAAATGATATCAAAATTGGTTTTCTCATAGATCATCAGAAATTTATTTAGGTATCTAAGTGGGGACCCTTCAGGACTTGAAAGATTATTGGTCAGAGCTCCTTTTCATGAATAGAAAAGCAGATGCCTGGAAAGAATCACATCCCAGCCTTTGTTCATTAATGGGAGGCCCCAGTGATATCTATAACCTTATGGGAAACACCCCAATAAATATTATTAAAAATATACTATTGCAGCACTCAGGAGGCTGAAGCAGGAGGATCGTTGTGCATTCGAGACTCTGTGCTACAGAGTGAGTTCAAGGCCAGCCTGAACTGCATAATGAGACCCTGTCTCAAAAAATAGGGCTGGGGATTTAACTCAATGGCTTAAGTGCCTGCCTGGCAGGCACAAGGTTCTGAGTTTGATCCCTGGTGCCATATATATATATATATATATATATATATATATATATATATGTTTATATTGGTCATCATTAAAAGATTATGATATGTTTATATTGGTCATCATTAAAAGATTAAATTTTCTAAAAATGAGACAATAAGGTTTCCTGATTCAAAGATGCTTTGGTTCAAAACTAAATTAAAACAAACGTTTTCATAGGTTATGATGATTGCTATTAATCTTGTGGTGTATTAAATGTATTCATGCCTTCAGATGTACAGGTGTTCCAGTATGTAAAACAGGAATTGTTTATGGTGACAGACTTTTCTTTCAGATTCAGACATCTGCCTTTAACAGAAGCTTATGTGATGTATATACTATGCACGTGTCACTATACTTAGTGATGCCTAGACATTAAACAGTTCAGACAATGTTACGAATTTCTTCAATGACATCCCATTATAGGTCAATAAGTTAGGTAAAGTTTTTTATGTACTAGAGATGATTGATTAAAAAGCTATTTTATGTTAAAATGAAAATTTAGCTTGTTTCAAAAATGTCATCATGACTATCATGCTACAATATTTTGTGTGGCTTTTGATTTAAAATTTTCTTTGTAAAACTGTAGAACTGTAGTCTGTTAACATTCTACAGGGATTCAGTAACTAGAATATCTATGACTGGTGCGAAATAAGGGTTCTACATTGTATTTCAAGGTGCTTGATATTCAGATAAAATTACAATATTAAGCTCACTGCCCCCACTACAATGTGATATTATTAATCTTCTGTTCTGGATATTTGACAACTGAGATTTTGAGACCAAAATCTAGAAAGATAGATAGGCTAGGAAGTCAACTATTATTTTGGCCCCAGCCTTCTGAGGCCAATGACTCAGGATAAAGAGAACCTCTGCTGCAACGTTCTACAAATAGGTGAGTCCCTGATCTTCTGACCAAGGAGATTATTAAACCACAGAGGAAGGAGATCAACAGTTTATAATATGCCTAAGGAGAGTCGCTAGGAGAGAAAAGTCTCCCAAGGTTTCTTAGAATGCAACTTGGTCAAGCAATGACTGTGACTCAACCAGATGGGTGGCACTGACAGAAGAACTAAGAGGTGCTGTATACATGGTTCCAAGGTAAATCTTGATGAGACTTGACTGATCTTAATAGACAGCAAAAATTAATGCAGGTACAACCTTAACTTGGTCTTAAACATAGACCAGAAAATTTAATAACAAGTTATATAAAACAATGCATAGTAATATGTCACTACACACTACACCGAATCACTAACACCTTGTGACAAATCGAGTTACACTGGTAACAGACTACTATTATTAGGTTAATGGTCTGCATAGGGTTAAATTGCTAAATGCAGGGACCTAAAATCATGGGCCTTGGAATCTTTAGCCTAAATGAGTAAGTTCACTCAAAATAGAAAGTATTCAAGAATAAAAAGTTCTTCAGCAGAGTCCTCTAAACACACCTCCTCCAACTTCAACTGACCACACATTACTTGCAACTACAAAACAGAAAAGGGGAAGTATGTGAGGAGTGGCTGAAGCTGGAGATTGGTCACACATGTGGGGCTAAAAAAGGGCGGCCCTGAGAACACAGAACACCTGAGGTGAGTCATGTGAACAAACTGTTCCGGTTCTGGAAAAATAAGGCACCCGAGGTGAATCCGGCAAACAAGTTGTTAGGCAGAGTGTTTTCCACTGACATAAACCTCCTGAGTATATGAATAAATGCCCTGCAGTCATTGGGTAGTTACTTTTCTCCCACTGGGAGAGGAAGCTCCACCTGACCTCAGTGTTCTGCATTCTGACTCTTGTCTCCGTTTCTTAGTCCTTCACCATCCTCTCCCTGGGAAATTCAAGAGCTGCACTGGATGCAGCATCTTTTTATCTATAGATTCTTCTTTAAGTGTATTCTTCAAAATTTATTTGCTGTGGAACACAGCTACTTTTTTTGTAGATGCTGGTTTCTTTTTTCCTGAAATTTGCTGATTGCAACCCTGCAATAACATTTAACATGTTGATTTGCTCCCTGGGTATTCTGTAAAATTATAGTTTAAAGTAGAGGGCTACTCAAACTCAAGTTTGATGTTTTGGAAGTTCTATATACTTGTATCAGAAGATCTGTAATGTCTGATATGTGTGTGTGTGTGTTTATGCATGTGTGTGTGTGTGTGTGTGTGTGATCTCAGTAATGACCATTACATTACCTAGCTCATGTAATTCACTAGAGATTAATTATGATACTGCAAATATACTTTCATGTCTTGGCTAGATGATTTTTATACAAACTTGGTGGCAACTATTTGTTTATACTAACAGTACAGGTAGCAAAATTGGGACATGAAATCACTCCCCCTCTACCAACTTGAGCTTGGGCAACATGACAGGGTCATTTCTTCTTTTCACTATCTTCAAAAAAGTTGAAATAAAATAACAAGGGTCCAGAAAAATCTTTATAGTTCTAGCCCAGAGTACATGCATACTAGATCTCTTGGGAGCTCACCCTCAGAACATTTTCCCCATTTGAACCTTGTTAATGGTTTATAAATATGGATAGCATCTTATGCATATAATTCAGTCAGAGTAGATTCTGGGAGGCATGAGGGTTATGGTGCCTCTGAAAGAACTCAGCATCCTGTCAATCATTCCTGTCAGTTTTATCCAGAGACCCAGGGAGAGACAACAGGCTGGGGTGCACTTCTTTTAAAATCCAAAAGCCTGATTTATCTGTGTGATTTTTATTTCCCTATTGTCCCAACACCACTTCTCTGTTCATGCCACCCTCTGTATTTCTGCTGCATGGAGCTGCCCAGAATGTATCTTCGCATCATTTATAATAAATGGAGCTACTTTTTACCTTACCACTGAACGCACAGTTTCAATTCTTTGCTCACCATACAGAAAGCCTGAAATCTGTCTGTCACAGTATCACTAATGTAGAATTCATACAAGAAAATAAGCATTCATCCTTTGCTTTATTTTCCTGTATACTTACAGTGGTGCCTTAGTTCACAGATGCTTTTGTTTGTGAACAATTTGGTTTAGAAACAGAAGTTTTTGGTAAAATTTCATTTTTGATTGTGAATTCTTCATTAGGTGATGAATATGACCCTGATCATCTTTTCCACATGAACACAAATGTGGTTATCTTTTCCAGAATTGTGGAGCTAATTAAGTTCATGAACCAAGGTACCACTGTACTTGATCCCTTATCATTTTCCAAAGGTGATTAATTAACTTTAAATTTTCATTTAACTTTTGGTATCATTTTAAATCTATAGGTTAACTATGTTAGAAAGATTTTAATACATTGAAATCACTTCTCTCATTGATGTTCAAAGTAATCTTTGTTTGGGTGAGGGCATCCTCTTGAAGTTGTTGCCTGAATCTTTGACACAGACAGAGTGAATGGATAAAGTTTATGATTTTTGGCTTAACAATAATTCCAGGCTGTTTTACAAGAAAAATACATTGCATGAAAATAATCTGAATGCCAGAGATTGTAATTGAAATTGAACAGTCTATTACTGAAATATTCTGGTGCAGACTCCCCCATCTTAATTATATCTTGTGCTTTTTAGAAAAAAAACTAATGAAAATATTTACTATTTGATACACTTTTAAAATTTTGGTGGTTATCTATAAATAAATATATAAATTGAGCTATAGAAGAACCCTAGTTTTCCTGTACTGCATTCATTTATCAAAAATAAGAGACAAAATACAGTATTGTATTACATAAATATCCCAAATTCCTTGGGAAGTCCAAATTACAGGTTTATTTTTGCAATTCTGCAGACATTTAATTAACAGCAGCGCAGATAATAGTACTTTTGATTGCCACACAGAGACTAATTGCTGTTTAGTAAATTATTTGATTTAACTGCCATTGCAATCTTATTATGAATTGCTATTGTTTCCTTTATGTTTCAGTTGCTGAATTTGAATTTAAAGTTTTAATACTCTTTCCAATATCATTCTCTAAGAAATAGTTTCTCATTTATTGTATTTTTAGAAATAAACAGTAGCAAAAGACTTCATAAATATTTGTTAGATAATGTATAAAAATTAAAATTTTATTATAAGCATTTTGTGATAAATGCTGAGGAGGTGAATTCTCAAAATCTTATATGAGTTGATAGTAGTATGTTAGGATAGGGAAAAATAAAAAGAGGTAAAAAGAGATAAGAAAAATCATAATTAAAAAATGTACCATTAAGAAGTCTGTATCTTCTAAGACATAGTTGAATTATCTGTATCAGCATTCTCTATCTTAGTTACTTTTCTCATAGCTGAGACAAAATACCCAGTGTCCAAAATTAAAGGAGGAAGAGTTTGTTTTGGTTCACAGTCTGTAGAGATTTCACTTCATAGTTGACTGGTAGCATGGACAGGCAGAAGACAGGAAGGCAGCAAAGCAGCAAAGCAGTGAGGAAAGGGCTGCAGTAGCTTGCCTCTCACTTTTATCTTGCTCAGGCTACCTACTCTTTGAATGGTGCCACTCACACCCAGGATGGGCCTTCCCTTTATCGACACCCAGAACTATTCCAAATCAATCAGTGGACTAATTTAGTAATTACACACTCTTAATATCAGCATCACACATTTAATCACAGCATCACACACACTAGATCCAGCCACCTCAGAAAAGTCCCACGCATGACCACATGAGACTTTGGAGGACATACAACTGTAAGCCCTACGGTGTCTTTTCCTTTTAGACTCATCACATCCAAAATTCCTTAAAGATATTGTAAGTCTATAAATTGGCTTAACTGAGAAAGTAATGAGCAGGAACTTGGTCTTAAAGTAGAGGAATAGGGTGAGAGGATTCAAATGCTTAATTATCCATTAAAAAAAGGATCAAACCTGCGAAATGGGTCAGTACACTTCTGAGGATTCTGCCACATTTTCATAGATCTCAACCTCCTCAAGAGCAACATAAATGTTCCCTACTTCCAAAAGATAGCACATCTCATTTTTCCGAATGCCTGTAGTTCACTCTTAAGTGTATCTTTTAAAAATTCTCCTTCATAAACCCTAGTTCACCTCTTTCTGACTAGTCTTTAAAATTCCTTTTCTGCAACAGAAGTCAGTGAACCTGTAACTTACTTTACAGGTAGGCAGGTTAGGTTCCTTAGTTTCACTTTGGGAATGTCCTTGGTCACTATCCAGTAGCATCATGATGACCTAAGTCTCAGGCTGCTAGATCAAAATTGTAAAAATCCAGATAGTGTGGTAAGAAATGAAAGATGGAAGTAGGCAACCATGGTGCAAGGGCACTTCCTTTACATGGTAATAGAGTATCACAATTGATCTCTGAGTTCTGACATAGTTTCTCCTTTAACCTAAAACAGAAAAATAAGCAATACAAAATAAACACATGAGTGGATGATTGAGTGAATGAACAACTGGGCATTTGTGATGTTAGAGTCCGCATATCACCAAGCTATTGAGAGCATGCCACACCTGGTCCACTTCAAAGGAAAAGGGCAGATGGACACAACAAAGAGACGTACTTACATGTATTTTGAATGCCAAATCTATGTTTTCTGTAGTCTTGTTTACTGTATTTATGGTAAAGAAAATGTGAATACCATAATTACCAGTTGTGTTTCTCTAAATACGTTCTTTGAAAATAAGTCCTATCCAGAAAACAATCAACCTTAAAACGAGAGAACAAAAATGTCATCTCCAATCCGCCTATATTCGCCCTACTGCCATCACTATTCTCTTACTCAGTAGTTAATCTATAAGGCAAGTGAGGCAAGGATAGGCTGATAAGGGCTGGAATTCTTGATCTCTAGTTTTCAAGGCTTATTATTTCAGTGTTACATCAGTCTTATTTTTAGGGGAACAAATCAAAAATGTTGTTATGGTGAGTTCAGAAGGGAAAGTATGTTTCTGGATTGATCAAATACCTCCAGCACTATTTTGGAATGCCCATCATACTAAGTCTCAAAAATATTCAAACATTAACATTAATATTTGGTTTTGTGTCAGTGCTCTCAGATGGCTGCAGGATTGGTTTCCAGGCCTACAAGGCAGCAGTGAACACTCTGAGACAGCACATTTACCCTAATTTAGTTGAACATAAGGTTATTCTACTGACAAAAGTTGGACTGCTCTGGAAATACTGCTATGAAGCTTCCCACTACCTTAACAAGCATTTTCTCAGCATCTAAGTTCCTTCCTTATGGGTCATATGGGAATATAGAACTCATTATTTACTAAACCAGCAAGACCTTTTAAAGCAAACTGTAGAAATGCCGGTTGCTACTATGTGGAGTCTTGAAAAGCCAATGTGCTACCCCTACTTGGCCACACTAGGTTCACTTTTCTTTGTTGTGAAACAATGAGACAATCAGACTCTTCAACATCTTGATGGAATTAAAACATCTCTTCTTCTATATTTGCTTAGCTTAGACATAGAGTCTCAACTTTTGTTTTTATATTTCTCCATATTTGTTCAACTTATCTGTTTGATCTATGAGCAATTTATATGCCTCTCACCTTCCATTCTTTACTGGGGATCTTACTTCTCATTGAAATTTGGACTGTATAAAAGTCAACTCTTTATCTTATAGTTCTCTCTATAAATGTTTTGTTTCTCCTCTCCAACTTATCTTGGCCAGAAACCCAATTTCAGACTTCTAGCCTTCAGAACTGAGGAAATATATTTCCATTGTTTTAAATTACCCAATTTGTATACTTTGTCTTGATATCCTCAGGAAGCTTAATGAATATCTCTCATTCTGTCACTTTAAGCAAGATAGCTGATCCTCTCTTCTCTGCAATCCCATATATGTTACAACTATTTACAAATCATTCTCACCAAAAGCAATGAGAGTCACCTTTGATGCTGTCTTCTCTTATTTCCCACACTCACACTTTAACCAAGATCTGTGGTTTCCCCTCATTCACACAACGAACATTTATTGAGAAGTAGAACATACCAGGCACTATTCTTTGTGTGGAAATAAAACAAACTTATCCTGGTCCTTACACTTCTCTGGTTGGGCAAACAGAGACATCAAGAACAAGTTACCAAGAATAAAAGTGCATGATAAATATTAAGTAGCAACAAATGATCTTATTGAGAACATAGTGTTGCATTAGCGATCTTGTTTCTGGGACACAATATTCAACACCCACCATTTAAAAGAGGAGAGGATTATTTGGCTTACAATACTCAGTGAGCTCAGCCCATGACTGACTGGCAGAAACACGATGGTGAAAGTTAGTTCAGAAATGAAGTGAACTGCTGAGAACAGAGGCTCAACTCATGGCAGCCAGGAAGCAGAGAGAGAAGAGAGGAGCTGAAGACAAGGTTACATCTTTCCTGGTTATGCCCCCCACTGACATACGTCCACCTAAACCCTTCCCTTTATCCATAAATCCATCAATGGATCACTCTACTAATGAATAAAGTCCCCCTTGAGCCAGTCACTTGCCAAAAGCCTCATCTCTGATTTCATGATACTTTTGAGGCATATTTCAGTTCTAAACAAGGGCAGCGATGAAGTAAAAAAAAAAAAGAGGGATAAGGGGTAGCAATAATCCATGGTACATCAAGAAAGACAGCCTGGTGAGATGTTAGAATGAGTGTCACATGAAGTACGAAAGTTCATGGGGTGGAAAAATCTTAACGATTTAAAGATAATGAAAATTTGGTGGGTTAACACTAGAGCAAGCAATTAGAGGAGAGTTGTCAGGTACTGTGCAATCAGAGGCCAGGCTATAGTTTTTTCCACAAGAAATAGTATTTTGCTGTAAGTGCATTGAGATACATATGCAATCCCCATTTTTTAACCACTCCTATTACCTAAACCACATCACTGCCATCTTTTCTTGCTTATCATGTCAGCAACTATCTCACATGCTCCCATTTCATCTCTTACATCTTTTCCCACCTCTGCAAAGCGACCAGAATTATTTTAAGTATGAAAATTGAATTAAGACATTTCTGTCCTTAAAATCCTGCTTATTCCTATTTGCTTAGAATAAAATCTAGCAATTTACCTTGTCTGAGGTAAATGTCACAGCAATGAACAGATACTAACTGCCAAAGCATTACTTGACATGAATGTAAGACTCACAGAATGTGAATTAAATATCTTTCTATAAACACACGGCCTAGGATCATTTCATTTCTGAACACTGTCCTTATTAGAGAGTTCTGAAATAACCCCATAATGAATGACAAATACAATACCTACATCACATAATCACAAGACCTACAATTTTAAAAATGATTTAGACTTGGCAGTAATGGAAAAATAAGGAATAATGGAGACTAAATATTTGGAAGTTATGTGCAGTATCAAAAGGGAAATACTACTATTTCAGTTCTAACTGTGTATTCCCAGGTAGGGCTGAGATTCTGTGGTTTCCAGACCTTTGGATTTCTCTCAAGAGAAACCAGAAATTACAATCTCATAAGAAATATCTAAACTTGTAAATACTGGCACTTAACTGAAACCTTGTTTGAAAAAAATTTATATGCCCCAAAGAACTCATACACATGCCAAATTCAGCAAGCTAATTTGTGACTTTTAAAAATCTGGAATGCAAAAAGTCTCTGATGAAGTGCTACACAAGACTAATACTCCTTGATAGGGTTAGGAGAAGGAAGGAGACATGAATCATCTAATTTTTAAACAGAGAACAGATGTTAGATCATTGGCTATGTATTCAATAATTTCAGTTGGCTGTTTCTCAAGCAATAAGGATCACTTATTCTAAATACATTTGTAATATACATAGTTTGATTGTCACCACAGTTCTAAAAGTGTTATACATATTTAATTAAAACTATGCTGAGAGATGGACTCTTCTTAACTCTGGGTGTCGTGAAGAAACTAAAACAGATAAAATACAAACCCACCTCTAGAAAGGGAAGAAAAACGATAACAGGGATGTGTGTTACAGGGCAGAAGAATTATACAGGAGAGTAGGGACAGGTTTGATGAGACACAGTGTAGCTTTGCTTAGTATTATCCTCTGATGATTATCAGTGCCAGTGGGTTATTTACAGGAATCACAAAGCACCATAAAATGGGCTCACTATATCATCATTAGGAAGTAGGCAATTTCCAGTGCTGTATTGTTCCATATCTGTTTCTTCACCACCCAAAAGAAGGTGTTACACCACCCTTACAGATGCTGAAACAAAAGACTTCAATAATATCTTGGTTATTGTTTTTACAAATCAAATTTACACAGAAAAGGCTTTGCCATGAAGAACTCTGTCAGGTCACAGTTGCTTCACAGTGAGTCATCCATCACTCCAAGGAGTACCCTGCGTGAGCCAAAGCAGTGAAATTTCACACACCAGGAGACAAATAAAGTTACATTAACTCAGGGATGCCTCCCATGTACACTGAGAGTATGGAGACATGCTGCATCAAAACACTATGCTTGTACTTTAAAGGAAAAATATGGAACTATGAGAATTGTGAAAATGAGTGATTGCTCTTGTGTAGAAGGTATTGCATTCTACCTGAATTTTGTAATATCCTTTTCTTTGTTGTATAGGAAAGATTTAATTAGTTAAGCTATTTTTGATGGAATCTACTAGCAGACCATTAATAGACCCAATAAAAAAAAAACAAGCAGCTGTCAAAATAGTCAAATTTGACTTTGATCTAAAAGTTCTGACATTCTCAGAAAATATTCTCTAATTACTTGTCAGACAACCTAAAATTTCTCTTCTGTCAGGATAAGGCATTTTGGCCTTGAAATAGTAATAAATGATCAAGAAATATATTAGCACAGATTCATTTATCTTTTTCTCAAAAAAGATAGACTTTGCTTATAGCTCCAGTTGGGGGCATTGAGTAGCCTTGGGCATTGGACACACTGCCAAAAGGATAAAGGTTATCACTGAGAGAAAAAGAAGACATCAAAGAAATGTACTGCATTCTAATAAATTTGCTTGGGGCTTGTCGTGATGCTCTGCTACTTTATTTGAAAAAAATAAGAAAATCAAAGAAAGTGATAAGAGAAGAAAAGGCAATGATAACCAACAACAAAAAATTATCAAGGCCAGTATATAGTGAGGTTTGTCCAAACATAACCACTGAAGCAAATATTTTAACTGAAGGAGTAAATTATTCTGTTTATTTTAGAGCCAGCAAGTGATTTTTAAAAGCAAAACTGTACCAGCTAACTTCATACAACATGTCCTCTCTGAAAGAATTTTCACTTACTTGGAGCTCAGTTTGTGGGTTAGGATTCCTGTGGAAACATGTTGTGTGCAGAATCAGGTGTTAAAGACTGTTTATGCACTGGAGACCAGAAGGATCCAGTCAGAAGGTAAAGGCCTAGAGCTCACCATAACACGCTGTGACTGTTTGTATCAGGAGGTTGAAGGCCTGCACTGGAATACTGAAGCATCTTTGCTGGAAGGTAGAAGATGGATGTCAAAGGTGAAGGTGAACCCTACAGCTCCTCTGAAGAAACAGAAGTGAGGCTTCCACCTTCTTTGCCTTTGTCATTGCATTCGGGTTACAAGCCTATCAGTTGGTACCACTCATACCTAGGGTGGGTCTTCCTTCTTCAGTAAATCCATTCAGTCACTTCCAGAACTATGCTAAGCCAATCAGTTGGATGTTTCTTATTTAAATTGGCACAACAGTTAGCTATCACATGTTGTTCCTCATAGAAAAATGTGTTCTAAGAAAGTGTCTTCAAATGTTTCTTTTGTAAATCATATATGATCTTTTGAGTACTAAAAATGCAATTTTTGGTGTGCCTGCTGCTGCCATAAAAAGGTTTGCTTCCTGCAAGCAGCCAGTGTGGGCAGGAAGACTCAGTCAGATTCACCCCTGTATGCCCATCATTGCCATTGGAAAGGTTGCTTTCTGCAGGCAGACAGCATAGGCAGGGAGATGTGGCCAGATAAACTCTGTGTGCCTGCAGGTCACCACTGGAGACCCTTGCTTCCTTGGGGAAGCCAGTGCCCACCAGAAGAATCAGACAAACACAGCCCTATGTGTCTGCAGCATTTAGAGGAGTTCCAGTGTAGTCACCCCAGCAAGAACAGAAGCAGCTCCACACCATGCATCCCTCACCACTGGGGAAGCCTCAGTGTATCTGCATGGGTCTGGAGACGCCTACCCCATGCCCACTACCTCCCTGGGAACCTGGGTCCCAATTCCCTACATCACAGAGGAGCAGCCAACATGGGCTTGTTGGGAGGAACCCACGAAGATGTCAAGATGAAAGGAAACAAAAAGGCAATCTCAGATATCCAGCCTACACAGAACAAGTCTGGGAGACATAGTCATGGAAGGAAATGGAAGTCACACACCTGAAATCTCTGAAAAGATAGCAACTGAAGTAAAGAAACAACTTCATGAGGCTGTAAAAGTAATCAGGTCAAAAATAATGTCTCAGGTAAAAGAAGAAATCACAAGCATAACGAAAGAATTGCTAAGCATATCTAAAGAAGACATAGATAAATAAATAGGAGCAAAGGAAAATGATGGAAACCTTCAATGAACATTATAGGAAGGACTTACAGTGCATGAAACAGATCCAAGGAGTTATCCAGGAAATTAAAAAGTTGATGGAAAGTTGGCAAAACTGCTTGAAAGAGGCTGAAGATAAACTGTCAGGCCTTGAAGACAGGATCACATCTAGTGATCATGAAAGGAAAGATATTTTAAAAATAACAAGGACAAGAAAATAACAATTGAATGGTTGCAAGATAATACAAAGAAAAAATAATTTGAGAGTGATATGTACCATCAAAAAATCAAGGATCAACACAAATGAAATAAAAAGACTATTTATATAAGCAATAGCAGAAAACATTCCAAACATGGAAAAAGAATCTGGCATACACATAAGTGAAGCATATAGAACTCCAACTAGCCATAACCAAAATAAATCTACACCCAGACATATGATAATCAAAATCCCAGAAATTCAGCACAAAACCAGAAAACCTTTTTAGAGAAAAGAAACAGATCACCTATAAGGGAAAACCAATCAGAATCATGGCAGACTTCTCAACACAAACCATCACATTAAGAAGAGTTTGGAGTGAAGTGTTTCAAATCCTGAAAGAAAACAACTTCCAACCCAAATTTATGTACGCTGCAAAACTATCTTTCAAAATTGATGGAAAAATAAGATACTTCCATGATAAAGAACAATTGAAAGAATCCATGACTACCAAACCAACACTACAGACAGTGCTGAAAGATATTCTAGACTTCCAACCCAAATTTATGTACGCTGCAAAACTATCTTTCAAAATTGATGGAAAAATAAGATACTTCCATGATAAAGAACAATTGAAAGAATTCATGACTATCAAACCAACACTACAGACAGTGCTGAAAGATATTCTAGAGAGTGATAAAGATGACCATGGTTCGAGGAACAGAAGCAGAGGAGGATCACCAAACAGGACAAGCAACTGAGTGAAGGGGAAAACATGAACAGCAGGAGGATAACATGGTAGAGATGAACCAATGGATACCAGTTATAACCATTAATATACATGGCCTCAATTCACCAATGTTGTGGGTAAGGTCCTATGTCCCTCCAAGGCCTCATGTAATCTGGACAGGGCTGATTCTGGTGTTCATGACTAGCTTGTTGTCTAGCACTGGGATTGGTGGTGTGAGTGCTGCACCTGCCCAGGGGTGGAACCAACATACAGTGTAAGGGAGAGAGGAAGGCATCTCTCTCTCTTTCTCTCTCTCTCTCTCTCTCTCTCTCTCTCTCTCTCTCACACACACACACACAGGTTCACCTTGCTGTTGAAGCAGCCATGAATGACTGCCCTGCCATGCCATACTGCCTTGGAACCAACTGAGTATGAACTGAAACCCCTGAGAACTGTAAGAAATAAACCTTTCCTTCCCTAATTTTGGGCATCAGGTGTTTTGTCTCAGCAACAAGCGAAAAGTAACTAAGTCATAATTTGGTACCAGTGGAGTGGGGTCACTGCTGTGACCAAACCTGACCATGTGGTTCAAAAGCCCTTGGTAACGGATTGTGGGAAGAGTTTGGAAAGGTTTGGCAATGTCACCTGAAAGAGTGGCACTGGAACAGCTTAGGCTGTTCTGTATGGGAGACTCTAGTCAGAGCTCAGAAGACCAGAAGGTTGTCAAAAAGCCTGCTGGTAAAGACCAGGCTTGGAAAGTTTCTCCTGGGAAGAAGGACTGCATTAGTTGTTGAACTCCACACGATGTGTGTTATGGCTTGGTAGAAAGTTTGTCTGCATTCTGCTCATGCCCAGAGACTTTGCCTGAGACTGATATTAAGGGTGATGGATGATTAACCTGGTGAAAGAAATTTCAAGGCAATCTAATGTTGAGGCAGTGGCCTGGCTATTACTGGGGGCTTTTAGACAGATTTATGTTGTGAATCAAGGGCAAAGAGCCCAGCATGGTGATTTAAAATATTGTGAGTTTGACCAGGAAGCTGTGGACTATAAAGATAGAGCTGAGACCTAGACTGCTGAGAAGGAACAAAGAAATAAAAAAGATGGCCTCAGGCCATCCTGGGAAGCAGTGGGTCTCCACCTTTTGCAGCCTCAAGCCAACAAAATGAAAGAGTTTGCTCAGAGAAAAAAGTCACAGTGTGCCATGTTCCAGAATGGTGATGGAAGCCATAGGAGATTCCAAAATGGTGGCAGCCATACCAGATTCCAGAATGGCAGCAGCATAGAGAGCCTGTTCCTCACAATCAGGTTCAGAGAGCTCAGCAATGCAGGCACTTGACCCCTGCAGCCAAAAGAGAGGAAAGCCTGGCTACTGCTCCAGCTGGCAATGAACCTTGATGGCATCCATGTGGCACTGGTTTTAAGTGCGAGGAAAAAGTACAAATTATGAGGCTAAGGCAGCTTTCACCCTACCTGCAGAGGGCAATATGTGAAGATGTAAGGGTGAAACCAAGGGTACAGTGGAAAACCTATAAGTTTGAAAAAGCCAGGAAGGTGAATCATCCAAAAAAAACTGTGAGAATTGAACAGAATGAGCTTAAGAGAGAAGCTATGAAAAAGGGAGCCCCTGGAAGTGCCACAGGGGTGGAATCACTCAAGCCTTTTGGAGTTTGCAACCAGATTGCCTCAGATGGTGAGCACAGAACTCCAGGACTTAACGTTTGCCCTGCTGGATTTTGGACTTGCTTTGGTTCCAATGCTTTGTGTTTCCCTGTTTGTAACTTTTGGAATGGTAATGTTTGTCTCTTGCCTTTACATTTTGGAAATGTTTAACTTGCTTTTATTTGTACAGGGGGTTACAGTTAAGAGTTTGCCATAGATCTTGGAGGAGATTTGGGACTTGGACTTTTCAGCAATGCTGAAACTCTTAGGACTGTGACAACTTTTGGAAATGGACTAAATGTCTTTTGTATAAAGGATGTTCATGAGTCCTTGGGGGCCAGGGTTATAATATTGTTGGTAAGGTCCTGTTTCCCCCCAAGGCCTCACGTAATCTGGACGGGGCTGAGTCTGGTGTTTGTGATTGGTTTGTTGTCCAGCACTGGGATTGGTGGTATGAGTGCTGTGCCTGCGCAGGGGTGGAACTGACATACAGTGTAAGGGCAAAAGGAAGTTGTGTCTCTCTCTCTCTCTCTTGTTGGTTCATCTTGCTGTTGTGGCAGCCATGAATGGTTGCCCTGCCACACCACGCTGCCTTGGAGCCGAATAAGTAAGGACTGAAACCCCTGAGAACTGTAAGAAATAAACCTTTCCTTCCCTAATTTTGGGCATCAGGTGTTTTGTCTCAGCAATGAGTGAAAAGTAATGAAGATAACCAATAAAAAGAAACACAGGTAGAGTGGTTCCAGAAACAAGATCCATCTACACACTGTATACAAGAAACACATTTAACTCAAAAGTAAATTCATAGACTGAAAATCAAAGGAGAGAAAACAATTGTTCCATGTGACACGTGTGCAGAAAAATGCAAGGGTAACTTGCTCATCAACTGCAGAATGAGTAAGAAAGATATGGTATTTTCATACAGTTGAAAACTACCCAGCTATAAAGTAAGATAATCTCAAGGCTCTTGTAGGTAAATGGATGCAATTGAAGATCATGCTTATGGGTGAAATGGTTTCGACTCATGCAGGTGAACACTGAGTTATCTCCCTAGAATAAAAATCTGAAGGAGTTAGTGGGATCCAAAAAGCACAATAGATATTATGAAAGTGATAGGGGAGGAAATTCCTAAAAAGGGAAAGTGGTCACCACTGCTAATTTCCTTTTATCTTGTTTTGAATTTTTGTATAATTTTCACAGTTTTGTTAGGTTTGGTTTTATTCTGTCTTGTTTTATTTGACTTTACTGTGTCTGATGGTATGGGCACCTATTTTGAAGATAATGGGATGTATTATGGCAACCATTGTTGATTTCCTGTTATCTTGTTTTGAAGTCCTATAATGCTTTCATTCTTTTGTTTTGACTTGCTTTATTCTGGTTTTTTGTTTGTTTGTTTGTTTGTTTGATTTTATTATGTGTGATGGTATGGACAGCTACTTCGAAGAAAATAAGACATTATAGTAGCTTCTGTTGATTTCCTATCATCTTGTTTCTAAATCCTACAATGATTTCATTCTTTTGCCTTGATTGGTTTTATTTTGTTTTGTTTTATTTGATTTTATTTTGTGTGATGGTGTGGACAGTTATTTTGAAGAAAACAAGAGACTTTATGGTAGCTATCGTTTACTTCCTATTATCTTGTTTTGCAGTCCTATGTTTTCATTCTTTTGTTTTGACTGGTTTTGTTTTGTTTGATTTTATTGTGTGTGATGGTATGGACAGCTATTTTGAAGAAAATGAGAGACATTATGTTAGCCATTGTTGATTTCCCATTGCCTTGTTTTGAAGTCTTGTATTGCTTACATTGCTCTGCTCTAAGTTGTTTTATTCTGTTTTACTTTGTTCTCTTAAAAAAAACCTTGTTGAGTCTATAAAAAGTATGCAATTTTAAGTAGAAACTGAAACATCATGAAGAAGTATTTGACTTGAAATAATTTGAAAGGTATTATTTTAAGTGAAACTGCTTTTATGACAATAAAATATTGGAACAGCATTAAGAGTTGATGAAATGACCATTTGCCCAAGTAAAAGTTCTTTAAAATAAACTAGCAATCAACTATTATCAACTCACTTTCTCTATAACTGTTGCTATATGTTAGTAGGTGATGAGTTTGAAATGTTCCCTTTAAACTGGAAGTATGTTTTTATGGTATAATATTAAGAAAATGGCAAATACGTTCTTAAAGTTTCAAATTTCTTAAATCATTGTACCTACCATACATAAACTGGCTATACTATAAAGCACTGGATAAAAATGAATAAGACAATTTTTAACATGAAATTAAACACACTCTAGTGAAATGAGTTGATTATTCATAAGTATTAATCTGTGAGGTATGAATAAAATTTAATGATCTATAAATGATAGGAGATTTTTGGAAGCATTCATTATATCATGTGAAGTAAAAACAATAAAAATTAAAATTACATTCATACTATATTTTTAATTTATACAGACAAATAAATAGAAAGGATAGATGGAAATTCTATAAAGAAAATCATCAATTGTTGGTTGAGTATTGCTAATGAGTTAAGTGACAAAGAATAATCTTGTATTTTTAAAACATTTCTATACTTTTCAAATGATTTGCCTGTTTTATTCAGCTGTGTATATAATTAAATTTATATTGGGAAAAATAGACATTGTTTAACTATGAATCCTTTGCTTAGAAAGGCATTTCCTTGTTCTAAAGCCAGGATTACTAAAGGATGACCAATATGACAAATTCACTCTGCAGCCTATCTCTGTTTGAGGGCCTTATTTTGGATAAAGTTTGCCAAACTTTGCCATGAATAACAGAACTAATGAGAAGCTAGGCTTGGTAGTGCACTCTGGGAAGTTGAGGCCTGAGGTTCTCAAGTTTGATCCCAACCTGGGCAACAAAGCAACCAGCAAGACCTCATCACAAAATAGAGAAGGGCTGAATAAGTAGTTCAGAGTAAGGATCTTGGGTTTGATCCCTAGTGCTACACATTCCAACACACACAAATGAGAATTGATCCAACGAATATATATTCTACCATGAATTTTTACCCTTCTCTGTTTATGAAGAAGAGCCAAAGAGAAGCTGTCAAAATGCACTGCGAATTCATGTCCAGAAGCTCCCTCAAGTTCATTCAACCAGGCTAGAGCTAACCTTTACAAACAAGCACTTCATGTAGTTTATGTGAATTATTGGATTTGAATTTCAAAACAATATTATGCAGCATAATATTTTCATTTGACTATTAGTGATAATAAAACTGGAACATCACACTCATTGCAAGATGTAGAGTCAAAACTTGAATCAATTCACGTATCAAAAATAAAGCTAAAACGATAGAAATAGCCAAACAGTGCCAAGATGAGAACACAACATATTCCCCTTCCTGACCAAAAACCTGTCTTTCCAAAGCAGCTTTCTAAGAAGCCCCCACCAAACATGACTTCTATTTCCAATTGCAAATGAAATGTGGCTCAAATCACCTCTATAGATGGAAACTTCCTTATGAAGTTTGGCTGCGCATTCTGGGAAAATGAAATTGGTAAAGTCCTCTGAGTTGACTGAACATACATAAAGATGAGATATTCCTTTCTCACCCTAGAGATTTTCAATTGGAGAAAATTAATAAACTCCACACTCTGGCAAATCAAAATCACTTGAAGTACTCCCTCATCAAGAATTCATGCCCAATTAATTAAAGTAAAAACTTAATTAGCATGCTGCTTATGTGGATACTGCATGTCTTTCCACAGAGTTTTCATCACCTTTGTGGTAATCAAGTCAAATGACAATGTGACTGAAAAATCCTTTCTTTTTGTGGTTTCCTTGCTCAGTTTCTGATCTGAAAACTTACTATGTAAAAAGAATACTATGAAACCAATGTGCTAACATTTTATGAATTCTTATATATATAATCCAAAAGATAGGAAAAATTGTAGTTTTTTATATAATTTGAATTTGCTGGTTTTGTAGTCCAATAATGTTAATTAGTTATTTATAAAGTAACTAAAATGCTTCCACTTGAGTAAGAGATTGCTTTTCATGAATAGTTGTTATCCAACTAAACTATTTGATGTTTTCCACCACATTTTATTGTTTTATTCTAATATCATAAATACAAGCCACACCTTAGTGTTTATTAAAATGTGCCCAGATGATTCTTCTATAGACGAAAGACATAGTTTGTTGTTAAAATACAAAGTGTTGCCTGAGAATCATATTTGCAGAGTTTAAGGAATGTCTTTCTGAGCCATTCCTAATATAACATTTGCAAAATATATCTGACCTCAAATGTATCTGAAAGAACACAATTCCTAAGACATATGCTTCACTATTTGGTAATTTACCTTGTGTTATTATTCTCTTATATTAAGAAGTCATTTGAATGATGTAAAAGACAGTAAGACAAAGCATCAAGTTCTGTGATTAGCAACTACTTTGCATTAGTTAAGAAAAATTTTCCTTCTGTCCCCATAGAGTTGTACATGTTTGCTGAAGAGCTTTCTTTGATGACTATGTCCATGACAAATTCTGACATGGTAATCTAAAAATATTTAGGGGTTAAAAAAAGCTTTCAAGTTTTTATTAGATTCTAAAATAACTCTCACATCCTAAAAAAATGCCTCACGAGTTACAAAACAACCTCACATGCATACTATGAGAGCTCACTATTTTCTTGCTTAATCTTCTGAGACAAAAGATAATCTTGACATCCACTAATAACTTTTCAAAATGATCAGGGTCTTAATATGTATATTAAGATGTTGAGAATTCAAGTGCACTTTGATCTTCTTAAAATTCATTTTTAATTGAATAATCATGTTCAATTTCATGTTCTTATTAATTTTTACTGTTAACTTGAGGTACAAGTAAACACATATTCACATACATCACAGAATGACATTTTTATCATCTGTTTATTGAAGATTTGATTTTTAAAAAAATATATGCACATTTGAGGCTTTGATAAATTAAAAATTCAATTTAAAAATTCTAGATACTGTGAAGTCTCCAAGAAATGAATGGGCTGCAAAAGTGTGACTAACTCAAGCTGAATAGGACAGATTTGGAATACAAGGCCCCTTGTCTCTGTGCCTTTTTCTGCACAGAGGACGCAGTATCTTGGCAGCAAAATTTTTGGCACTGCTCCCTTCCCAAATGGATGCCAGCTTTTCTTTTTTTGTTGTGTGTCCTAACTGAAATCCCTAATGATGACGTTAGAGGTTGCAGCAGAGGCTATCCATGACGCTACCTGCCCTGTGACCAGTGAGAGGAATGCAAACACAAGGGATCTAAGCAGCCATGGCACTCCTCCCATGGGAGAGGAGACTGAAGTGGACCAAACACCCTTGGGCTGCCTCTGAGACTGCAGCAGAAGCAGTGAGTCAGTAAGGCCAGGGACCACAGTGGCACGAGGTGGACAGTGAAGGTGGCATCAGGCATAGTGAGTGGAACGGCCCAGTCCCTTCCACCCTTCCACCAGCGAAGTTGGCACTCCCTGTGCAGCAGAAAAGATTGATGTGGGACTACATGTCTCTGACACAATGGCAGGGGCAGAAGGAGTGGCCACAGAACCCCACCCCACAGCACCTGGCAACAAGCAGCAGAAAAGGATAGAGTGTCAGTGGAGGTGGAGCAGAGAAGGCTGGGCTAACTGGGTGGAGCCAGTTGTACACCCTGGGAGCAGCCTCAGGCCACCTCTGAATGAGACTGCCGTGGCAACTGGGAGAGACACACAGAAGAACAGGGGTTTCATTTTTGTTTATGTTTATGTTTTAGGTTGTTCACCTTTATTCTTGTTCTGATTTATTCATCTTACTTTCCCCTTTCCTCAACTATCTCTCTGATTTTATGACATTTAGATGTGAGTGAATATTTTCTCTAGTCTTTTTGCTCCACTTAGATAATCTTTTGCTTTCTCTTTCACTCACTCTCTCCTGCCCACTTCTCCAGTTTCCCAAAACCTGTATGATCATCCTTTGTCCTCTAGCCTTGCTTCTACTATATTTTTCTCTTCATTTAGCTTATTGTTTTGTTCCCTATCTCTCTTCAATTTCTCCACCACAGGGTACTATCAGTCTACCAAGGGGAAATTCCATATACAAGTTCCTGAATAATGTTGGATTTTCTTACATAATTGTAGATTGTGCCCCTATGGTTAAATGCGTCAAGTTAATAGTTATCACAGTTTGTCACATTTTAGGCTGTGCTTAATGCTATTATTATTGTTCATTATACTACTTTAGCCAAAATGTCATACTTGTTGTACTCGTTGTCCTCCCTTGAATGACAACACTGTGGTTGTCATAATCATCACCATAGTCCAGTACCAAAGGACTGGGTGCTGAACCAAACAGACAGCATCATCATCTCATCCTTAATAAACTGGGAAGGTGGGATCTTGGGACAGACACAAAGATCAAGAACCTCATACACATAGAAGACAGCTATGAGGAGCAGACAACCCTTAGGGAAGCCTCGATACTAGTGATAAAGCTATCTACTATAAGAAAGTTAAAAGCATCAACACAGAAAGCAAAATAAAATTTGAAATATACGAAATGTCCAGACACAGAAGCAGAATGCAGTCCTAGAGCTCTAGCCCACCCAGGACAAATCCAGGGAACAAAAAGAGAGAGGAAGTCGGAAACCACTCACCTAAATTCTCTGGAATGATAGCAGCAGAATTTAAAAATATCAAACATGAGGCTGCAGAGGAAAGTAGAAAAGAAACAATCTCCTAGGTTAAAAAAAAAGAGATGATGACCATAATGATGGACTTGATCAGCGAACCTAAAGTAGAAATAGATAAAATTTTTTAAAAAATAGAGGAGCATAGGAAAATTATAGAAACCATGAACACTCATCATAGGATAGTGTAAAAAACAATTAACAATTAAAAAAAATTAAAGAGCCGGGTGTGGTGGCACACGCCTTTAATCCCAGCACTCAGGAGGCTGAGGTAGGTGGAGTGCTGTGAGTTTGAGGCCAGCTTGGGCTACAACATGAGTGCAAGGCCGACCTAAGCTACGTAGTGTGAACCTGTCTCAAAAAAACTAGGGCTGGGAGTTTGGCTCAATGGCTTAAGCGACTGTCTGGCAGGCGCAAGGTTGTGAGTTCGATTCCCAGAGCCACAAAAAAATAAATAAGTAAATAAATAAATAATTAATTAAAAAACTGAAAGAGTAGTAAGATCCAAAATGTACAATAGATATTGTAATAAGAAAAGGGAAAGAAAGTGCTCAAAGTTAAAGAACAGCTGGGATAGGGGAAAGGAGAAATGGGAGAAAGGAAAACATGATATGTTTGTAGATATACACATATAACTGTATGTATACATAAGTATATAAGATAGATAACTGTATTACTAATTATCTGTTAGTTCATTAAAAAGAATAGTTTGTGTTGTCACTGTTTGATTGTCTGATTTTTTTGTGCATAGATTTCATAACTTGAACAACTACTTCTAAGATAACAATATGTAGTATAATGGCTAGAATTGATTTCTTACTTTTTTTTGAAATTCTGTACTACTTCTACCTTTTTTTAACTGTTTTGCTTTTTTTAAAAGAAAAAATTAAAAAAGAATAAAAAAAGAAATGGAATCCATGAAACAGATTCAAACAGATGTTTAGGAAATCAAAAATCCCACTGGAAGTTTACAAAATCAATTGAATTAAAGTGAAGACACAATATCAGATTTAAAAGACAGGATAGCAGTTAGTGATCACAAAGACAAAGATCTCTTAAAAATGACAAGCGTCCATAAAAAACAATCCAACTGTTGAAAGATGATGCAAACAAGAACAACATATGATTTATCAGACTGAATGAAAGAGCAGGAATCAGCATAAATGGCATAAAAAACCTGTTCACAGAAGTAATAACAGAAAGTTTCCCAAGGATGGAAAAAGAATTAGATGTACAGATAAGTGAGGCATATAGGCTTCAATTAGGTACGACGAAAATAAATTTACACCAAGACATATAATAATCAAGATTCTAAAACTTCGGCATAAGAACAGAATATTAAAAGCTGTTAGAGCAAAGAAACAAGTCACTTGTAAGCAAAAACCCATTAGAATCACAGCACACTTTTCAACACAAACGCTTAAGTCAAGGAAATTTTAGAGCAAAGCATTTCCTGTCCTGAAAGAAAATAATTTCCAACTCAGACTGATACACCACACACAATTCTTTCAAAATCAATAGAGAAGGGCTGAGGATTTAGCTCAGTGGAACAAATGCATGCCAGGCAAGTGCAAGGTCCAAAAATAAATAAATAAATAAATAAATGAATAAATAAATAAATAAATCAGTAGAGAAATGAGATACTTTCATGACAAAAAAATTCTTGACCACCAAAAACACCCTCCAGAATGTTCTGAAGGATATTTTGGAAAGAGATAGTAAAACTACAGTCCCAAAAATGACAATATAAAGTATCCACCAGAGAAGACAACCAATTAAACAGAGGGAAAAAGCAGGGAGACAACAACAGGAAAGTAAAATGGTAAGAATAAGTCAGTACATATCAGTTATAACCATCAATGTAAATGGTCTCGATTCACCAGTCAAAGGAAACAGACTAGCAGAGTGGATCAAGAAATAAGATCCAACAACATGCTGCACACAAGAAACATTAACTCAAAAAAAGAAAAGTCATAGTCTGAAAGTTAGAGAATGGAAAACAGTATCAACATATTCCTTGCTCTTGGGTAAGAATAACCAACATAAGAAAAAATGAACATAATCCCAAAATTGTCATGCACATTTCATGCAATCTCAATGAAAATACCCCCTCAGAACTAGAGATAACAGTCTTAAAAATTCATCTAGAACCACAAGAGACCTAAAATACCAAAACCAATTCTAGGCAACAAAGGCAAAACAGGAGTCATCACAATGCCTGATGTGAAATTGTACCATAGAACTACTGTGATAAAAACACCACGGTATTGGGAAAAAAAAAATAAAAACTAGATCCAAGGGTCAATGGAACAGATTAGAATATGCAGACACAACTTCCAACACACTCAGCCACCTTATTGTTGACAAAGGGGCCAAATAGCCTCACATGAACAAGGTTAGCTTTTTAATAAATGCTGCTAGAAAAACTGGCTTTCCACATGCTAAGAACTAAAACAAGACCCATGTCTATTACCATTTACCAAACTAAAATCAAAATGAATCAAATATCTAAATATTGAGACAGAAATACTAAATCTGCTGGAAGATAAGATAGAGCTCTTGAAGACATGGGTGTAGGCAAAGACTTCATGAACAAATCCCTGAGTGCATGGGAAATGCTGCAAACAATCAACAACTGGGATCTCAACAAATTCAGAAGCTTTTGCACGGCAGAAGAAACCACCTACAGAGTGAAAAGACAACTCACAAAGTGGGAAAAATTATAGCCAGCTATTCCTCAAAGGACTAATTTAAAGATCCAATCGAAAAATGGGCATATGAGATGAATTCATACTTCTCAGATGAAAAACTAGAAAGAAATGGCAAGTAAATATATGAAAAAATATTTGACATCACTGGTCATTAGAAAGATGCAAATTGAAACAATGCTGAGATTCCATATCACGGTGGTAGGGATGTGAGAAAAAGGAACCTTTCTCCACTGTTGGTGGGAATGTACTACTGTGGAAATTGGTGTGCAGATTTCTCAAAAACTAGTACTAGATGTCCCATTTGACCCAGCTACTCCCCTTATTGGTATCTTCCTAAGTGAACTGAAAACATCTTACCACAGGAATATATGTACACCCATATCTATAGCAGCAGAGTTTGTAATAGCTAAATTTTGGAAACAACCCAAATGCCCATCAACTGATGAATGGATTAAAAAGATTTGTTTTTTTTAATATAATAGAGCACTATGCAGCCATAAAGAAGGATAAACTTGAGACATTTCTCAGTAAATGGATGCACCTTGAAACCATACTCATATGAAATAAATTGGACAAATCTGTGTAAATATTGCATTGTCTCTCTGGTGTGAGAAACTGAAAGTGAGAATAAGAACCAAAATTCATAATAGATATTGTGAAGCAGGAAGCAGTTGTTCAAAAGGAAAGGGGAACTAGGGAGGTGGGAGAGAGGAAAGAAGAAAAGGAAAAGAAAAAATGAGAAAAGAAAGATAAATAGAGTCAACACTTTATAAATAAGAAGAGATAGTGGGGCTGAATGAAGGGAAGGGGAATGGGAAAAAAAGGAATCAACATATATCATGTACAGCTGCAAATTCCCTATGATGAATGCGATAATTATACATACCAATAAACTTATTAATAATAAAAAAGAAACTAATAGTCACACTCTAGTAATAAAACCCAGATCACAGTATTAAAGACCTGGGAGTACTACTTTATTTTATTAAAGGTTTTGTTAATTCAACAAAGGAAATTACTTGCTATTAAAGATTGTTACATTCCTAAGAATGCTAGTGTTATAAAATGAAATTTACTTACTATTCTTTAATTGCTCAGGGAATATCCTTTATATTGGTTGACTCTCTTTCTCACTTTCTCCAATAGTATTTCAATGCAATTTTATTGAACACCTCATTTGTGTAGGTATCTTGCAGTGTATAAAGATGAAGGATATCACCCATATCCTTAAGATGTTTAGAAGGTAGAAGTGAGATGAATCTACAATACTTAAGCTACAGGAAAAAAATGACATGCCATTTGTGGTAGAGTCAAGATAAACAGTGTTAGATGCCCAACAGGAGATGTGAGCAGGAGAAAGTTAACAGGGAAGAGTGGGGCTTGCAGATGGACTGGGTATTCCATACTCTGCTGAAAGTCACAAACATTTTTTAAAAGGTAAGCTACAATGCCTCAGAAACAATGTGGGAGGTTGTACTCTTACAGATTATATGTATTTCTGTGTAACACGCAAATGTAATATGCAAATCATATATGTATGAAGTGTATTTATATTGTGCTGCCAGTTGAAAATAACTGTATTTGATTTAGTGTTTGCAGTGCTTAGAAAAGTAGCACATATATGAAGGTCATGAAATACTGTCGTGACTTTCCAGAAAATATAAATTCAACTGTAGTGTGGCATGTTTTCACTTTTTCCAGCTTATTATTTTTATAGATAAAATTTAAGACTTTAAGATAACAACAGTCTTATTCATAGATTGTTAAGTACTGAATTGTTAAGTACTTAGCAAGACTGATTTGATTTTACTTGTGATATTTAACTAAAACCCCCTGGGATATCCTTGCCACGTTCCACACCAAAATGCAAATTATCAGGGAAATTTGTAACACAACTGTCATCTCTTCTCCAGCACTCAAAATACTGTAGCATTTTTATTGATGCTTGAATGAGCTGTTATCTCACTATGTTAGCCCAAAATTCCCATTACTATAACAAAATACCCTATATAATCAACTTAAAAAGAGGAAAGGTTTATTTTGCCTCACAGTTTTGGTGGTTCCAATGCATGACCAGGCAGAACCATTGCTTGCAGGTATGTGGTGCAGCAGCACATCAGGTTGGGGAGCATGAATTAGAGCAAACCTGGTGATGGGTTTGTACAAGAGAAGGAGCCAGGGGACCGAGTCAGCATCCCTTTCAAGAGCAGCCGTTCAGTGACCTAACTTCCATTAGGTTCCACTTCCTCAAGGTTGCAACAGCTCCCAAAGATACCAAGTTCGAAACTATGTCGATAGCACTTGAGCCTTTGGGGAACATTTCACACCCAAGCAATGACGAAAGAAAGCATTACCATCATAATAATTTAAGTGTGACACAATAAACAAAATTGAAAATAGATTCCTCATTTTATAATTTGTATAGTGCTAAAATTTCTCAAATACTTTTGACAGTATCATGTTTTGTCAGTTTTCAAATAACCGATTTTAGATAATAAGTGAAATGCATTGTAAAATTTCCAACAACGATATAAGAATATTGAAATAATTCTTGTAGGAATACATTAGTGATGTTTTCTAACAAACTGATTATATTTAAGATTCAATTAATGTTACCAGTTATCTTTAATCAAATGCAGAAAAATATCAATTGTATGAAAATGATATTAAATGGTCCTATTCTTAACATAGTTCATCAATTTCTCTAACGCTTATACAATTGACAATTTTCCCCATTACTGATCTTTAAGGAGTAAATGATTTACTGTGGGGAAAAACAGTGAGGTACTGTGTGGAGGGGGGGGAGTATATGTAACACAAATTTTAGTTAATTTTTGCATTTTGAAATATTTTTTCAATCTGCTAGTTTAATATTTTTAAATCTTTAAACTTATCTGATCTGTTACAATGTCATCTCTTCAGCTCAAAACCAGTTCTCTAAACATGTGTTTTTTAAAGAAAGGTAAATCTACAGAGATGACAAAAATATAAGTGGTTTCCTGTTGTTATGAGGAAAAGATGAATAGACAGAGCAATGAAATTTTGGGGAAGAATAAGAATACTTTGTATGGTAATATAATAGTGTGTGCATGTCAGTCCAAGCTTGTTCAACCCATAAATGCCAACACCAAGCATGAGTCCTCATGTAAACTAAGGGTCACGGTGATAATTATGTGACAAGAAAGTTCATCAGCTGTAACAAGTGGACCACTCTGGCAAGGGACATTGGCAGTGGGAAGGTTATGTGTGTCTGTGTGTGGAGGGGGTAACACATGGGAACTCTATACTTTTTGTTCAGGTTTTCAGTTTGAAAAAGTCTGAAAAATTCCAGTAAGTATAAAACTCCAAATTACAAAGAAAAAAAAAATAAAAACAAATAAAAAAGAAAGAAGGCGTAAAAAATATATTTCCAGCTTATTTTTCACCTACTGTCATTACTTTTGAAATTAAGAGTAGGATGATGTCATCCTTTCCTATCCAAGACGGTTGGCCCGAACACCCAAGTGCGTAGGTGCAGAAGAATGCATACAACGTGATGAGGAAGAATTTCTCACATTCGCCTGCTCTAGGGTTCCCTGATAGCCTGCAAGCCTCCTTAGGCCAATAAGAACTGTATATCTGAGCTCCTACCTAAGGTTTCAGTAGTGATGAGTCATTTTACTATCAACTTGGTGATACTGGAAATTATATTTTATGCCCTTCCCTCCATGGGCATGGGTTCCAGCTAGGCCAAAAAGAAATTTGCCTAAGATATGGAGGCAGTCGTGAAGCAACAACTGCTCCCCTGGGTAGTGTGATCAGATGCAGTGGCAGAGATATGCAGAGCTAAATCTTCCTGACCACTGGTCCTGTTCTCCAGTGGGGGTCCTTAAGGTACAGACACACACAGGCAGCAGCTTCTCAATGACTTCTCTATTATCCTCACCCACTTTTGGTGGTTAAATATGCCTGGCTTCTCAGTTTGACAGGTTCTTAAATCTTCTGATACTTGAAATTCTTATAATTAATTTCTGACCCCAAATTCCACATGCTCCTGCATCTCTGATGGCAGCCTGACTTATACAGTTCTTGTATGTGTGCTGTCTCTCAGTAGACTCTGATAACACCTCTGTGACTGTCCAGGTTATTACTCAAGAATGTCTAATCCCTCAGGATCATAAATTCAACAACTACAATGATTATAGACAGGGCCACAAATTTGTGTTTATTTTTCCTGCATAGTACTTTCACTTTTGTCATTGTATATATTCTATTCTTTTTTGTATAAACTTTTGCCCACTGAATAATAAGCTCCTATAGTAGTTTTCTGTTCCTGCTGTAACATATTACCATGAAGAGTGGTATAAGGAATATAAATGTACAGATCTATATTTAGAAGCACATTGGTCTCCTGTGGCCTGGGTCTCAGTGGCCAAAATCAAGGTGCTAGCAGGTCTCCTTTCCTTTCTCAAAGCTTTAGGAGAGTATCTGCTTCTTGCCCTTTGCACTTTCTAGTAGCTATCTGCGTTCCTTAGGTGAGAGGCTCCTTTCTCCATCTTACAACGCTGCAGCATATTTTCTCTGTATTCTTGCTCCATTTTTATATCTCTTTCTTTCACCATAATCAGAAAAGTTTCTCTACATTCAAGACTCCTGTTATCATACTGAATCCACCAAAATAACCCAGGACGGTTCTTTTAGCTCTATTTTCTTAATATAATCACTTTTTTTGAGTCATTTTTGTCATGCAAGGTAAAACATTCACCCATTTTTTGGATTATAATATGATCATCTGGGGAGACTGTAGTCTACTAAAACTACTGTGTCTAACTTACTAACTTGCACTTACAAGGTATGCAGTATTTACTAAAGAAATAAAATTTGATATAATAAATATGTTTCATAATGATATTTAATAAATAAAATTCAATGAAAAGGATATGTTCCTGTGGACTCATTAAGAAATCTATTTTCTTTAGAGTAAGCAAAACACCATGGAAAATTTCTTCTGAGTTAACTAAAATATTCCT
The DNA here is from genome assembly GCA_004363535.1 of Dasyprocta punctata. Classification (NCBI taxonomy): domain Eukaryota; kingdom Metazoa; phylum Chordata; class Mammalia; order Rodentia; family Dasyproctidae; genus Dasyprocta; species Dasyprocta punctata. The sequence goes on along the minus strand of RJWM01008316.1, from coordinate 39,504 downwards.
CTTACTAAGAGTTCCTTAAATGTATTACACTATTCAAGGTATATCGGTGATGTGGATTCAATAAGTAGCAGTACATTTTCCCTCATCATGCTGTATTTCTGTGGCTGTGGTTCTTACATGCTCTGGTGTTTTATAAGATGCATAACACCCTTTCCTGAATTTGAGCCAACGATAACATGAGGTATGCAGTGATATTTTAAATGTTAAGCAACATTTTCTCCATTAAGTTATGGCCCTCCATCCAAACTTTTGTCTTTGTTCTTTTTAACTTAGTGTGTTTAATTTTAGAGTGTAATGTAGGTTTTTAATAATAATTGCCTTGCATAACACAAAATATTTAAGCACATGTTCTTTGACTTGAGAATATGCAACCAGTTATCCACATTAACTTAATTCCTCACAGATTTGGGATAATATCTGTGATTTCTTATAAAGATACAGAATACCCAAACATCTACACAAATATTGAACTATATGAAACAAGGGTCAATTCCCAAACACATTTTATAATTCTAGCATTTTTACAGTATGCTCTTAATGTTCCTAGGCCACCATGCAAAATTCACATCTTTTAAGTTATATAGAATGTCAGAGTCATATCTATGGCAGATGTGAGGGGGTCTATAATTTGGATCTTGAATAACCCTAAAAGACCATGTATTGAAGGCTTAGCCCACAGCTCGTGGCACTATTGAGAGGTGGTGTGATCTTTAGCAGTGGGACCTAGTATCCGGTCCTTACCCCATCGAAAGTATGACCTTAAAGGAGATTATGGGATCTTGGCCCCTACTCATTCTCTTTGCTTCCTGATCACAAGATGAGAGGTATTGGTCTACCATGTGTTTCCAACATAATGTACTTCCTTGCCACAGGCCCAAAGTTTTGAAGCTAATAGTTCATGAACTCTGATAAATATTTTCTCTTTATAAGTTAATTACCTCATGTATTGTATTATAGTGAATGAAGTCTAACACAAACAGTTAGTACCGAGGTGTGGGTCTATTGACTACAGCTGTAATTTATGATGTGGAGGAACACTTGGAATTGGCTTAATGGAGTTGCCTGGAAGAGTTTGGAGGAACAAACTAAAGAAAGGATAGATGGCTACAAGTGTATCTTAATGAATCACTTGCAATGGCAAGAGTTCAAAAGACCAGAATGTTAATAGAAATTTAGACAGCTCTGATGATGAGGTTTGAGATGAAAATGAAGACTCTTTTGGGAATTGGACTAAAGGCTACCCTTATTATACCATGATGAATAATTTGCATGCATTTTGTCCATGCCCTGAGACTTTGTGGGGCCAAGCTTAATGATTATGGACTCCTCTATTTGGGGAAAGAAATTTTAAGGCAGCAAAATACTCAGGCTGCAACATGAATACTCCTGGTTAGTTTTAGCCAAACTTACAGTAGGAATCAGAGGCCAAGAGGAGCAGAGTAGAAAGCTTCTGAAAATTTGAAGCTTGACAAGAGAAAAGAATGCATGTATAGTTTCAGCCAAGAAAGGGTGTAGTTTTTAATGCAGATAAAGAGAAGCCAAGTGTTTTCACTCTGACAAAAACAAACATACCTCAAGTGCATCTCAGAAATCTATAAGGCAGACCCATCTATCACGGGCTCAGAGTTGTAGAAATGCAAAGTTGATTCAAAGACTTTGCAAGACAGTTAGGTTTCAGAAAAGAAGTCCAAGGTTTCCCGCACATCCCAAACCATTGAGGAATTATTTTCCTATATGTAGCCGGCAAGGCATTCAGAGGCAACTCCAGCCATGCTTCAAGTATTGGCAGTAGACATTGACACTATTCACGTGATGGTGGTTTTCCAGGCATGGCAGGATACAAGAGTTGTTGGCTCATGGTGATTCCCACTGAAACTTTAAAGGAAAGTCTGGAAAGTCAGGCAATAAGTTATATGGTTGGAATCCTTGTAAACAACTCCCAATCAGGCAATACACTGGGCTGTGAGGATAAAGCCAATGCCACAAAATCATCTCAGAAAGGTAGTGATTCTAGCAAGCACACACCTGTCTGCAGGCAGCATGAAAAATTTACCCAAGAGAAAGGTCATCTGGGTTGTGATGAGTAAAGCCAGAAGGAAGGGATTCCCTAAGCCCTTGGGAGCCTGAATCTGATCACAATGTGTCCTGCATGCTGAACACAGAGCTGTAAGTTTTAACACTTTCCTTGCTGGGTGTCTTTCTTCTGGGGCTGACCCCTCATTACTATTTTCCTATCCCTCTGCTTTGAAATAGAAATGTTTACACTGTACCTGTCCCATTTCTCTATGTTGTTCATTTCAAGTCTTTCTTTATAGAGGTAAAAAGCTGACTGACCCAGTCGAATCAGAAACAGAGTAAAGGCAATGCATTTTCAGTGATTTTATCTTTTCCTATAGATTGCAACCTTAAAATATAGATACATTTACATAAAGTGTTTACTTTTAAAACTGAAAATCTTGATTGTATGGCTCATAATAGGTGATGAGATTTCCACTCTTATTTCAAATGAGATATGTGAAAATTGTATTTCTTGGTTGGTGGGGACAGTGGGGAGTTCTTATAAGGAGAAAGAATACGCTTCAACAGACCTAAGCTTTGTACAATACACATGCTTTTCTTTCTCTATTGTAGTCACTAAAACTTACCAATTTAATTAACATTTTTATTCTTAATTTCACATAGAGCTCTGTCCATTTTCCTGGAAAAAGCATTGTGATAAAATTCAGTCCCTTTGCCTTAAGCATCTTATTTTCTAGTAAGACAATAAACATATCTTTAGGGTAGTGAAAATATTCTGTATGATCCCAAAATATTGGATACAGTTAATACATATTTGTCAAAGCCTATAGAATGTGCCACACCAAGAGTGAAATGTAATACACACTATGAACTGTGGATGATAAAATTGTATCAGTGAAGTTTCCTCAGTTGTAATGAAGTCCCACTTGGGTGCTGATGCTAATAGTTGGGGATATGAGTGGGGAGACAGGTCTTTGTGAAAACTCTCTGTATTTTCCATTTAGTTTTTCTTAACACAGCTCTAAAAATTAAATTCTATGAAAAATACTTGTAATAAAATGTTATTTAATTGCCACTAACAAGCCGGGCGTGGTGGCGCATGCCTTTAATCCCAGCACTCGGGAGGCTGAGGTAGGAGGAGTATTATGAGTTCCAGGCCGGCTTGGGCTACAACGCGAGCACAAGGCCGGCCTGAGCTACATAGTGCGACCCTGCCTCAAAAAACTAGGGCCGGGAGTTTGGCTCAATGGCTTAAGTGCCTGTCTGTCAGGCATGAAGTTGTGAGTTCGATCCCCAGTGCCACAAAAATAAATAAATAAATAAATAAATAAATGAATAAATAAATTGCCACCAACAAAATTCTCTAAGTTTATGCTCTTATGCTCTTTCTGGAGGGAGGAATTGGGAAGATCTTAGGTCTGAGGTGGGCGCTGATGGGTGGATAGGACTGACTGGCGTTCCAATTCCAGCCAGAGATCCAGAATGAGCAGATGCTTGGCAGCATGAGCTGTGGAGGACATTTGGTAAGAACAGGGGTTCTAGAAGCTACCTATGCCCCATCCCTCTTAGGTAATGACTTATGGGAGACACAGACAAAAATTTATGGACTATTGAGTGCTGAAGCACACTGTATTAATTTGAGCACTCCTCCTAACCTCCATGAAAACATTGTCCTTCAGCAAACTATGTTGGAAAAAATGAGCCCAGCATGGATCTGCTATTCTTTCACTCTTCATTCCTAACTGAATTATGGCATTTGAGCGTGGAAACCAAGCCTAGTACAAGTAACTGTTTTTCCTCCCGTAAGGTGACCCTGCCAAGCAGCAGCAGGTGACATTCTGAATGCCGGGGGAACGTTGTCCCCTCAACACCAGCTAAGTGCTGACAGGCAGTTGTGCTGAGCTCTGCTTTCCTCATAGACTCAGGCAGAATCATGAAGCAAATTAAGGAGGAAGCCATTGCATTCTCAAATTTCCTTCCAACTTGACCCCAATACAGAAATAATTGATTTTGAACAAACAGTGCAGAAAAAGTGAATTATACTTGACTTTTTCTCAGAATTATTATCTATAAATTCTCTTAAATTTGTATATGCTTATTTAATCCTCTGATTTCTGTTTCTTTTTAGACTTTATCTTATTGGGAATTTCTATTTAGTACATTAAATTAAACACATGCAACTTATCTTTTTGCTTTATAATTATTGTAGTACTAGAATTACTATCTCTTCTTAAGACAGCAAAACAACATCGAAAGCAATGATGGATTTCTTTTAATTGTGTTGTTTTAGCTTCACAGATATAAATATTTCTAAAGGATTTAGAAAATAATGTACCTTGCCAAAATACTTATTTGCTGTAGTATTAAAACAAATAACTGTAAGGGGCAAAACTGGTAATGCAGATCAGCACCCAGTTAGGACAGAGAAATGAACTAGCCCTTTCCTTTGTTTCAAAGAACACATTTGTGAAGAGAGGGCACTCAGAATTGAATTAGGACAAGGACAGTTCTGAAATGAAGTTTTAATGTGGAAGAAATGTTATTACCCAGCTTTGGAAGAGCTGCATAGATCTAGCTAACTGAGAACATTCAAGTGCTATTTTAATAACTTATCACCCACATGCACACTAATAAAAATGCCATTGAGAATTTGTTTTACTATATGGATTTGAAAGGCTGAAATTAGGACACAGGTTTCATCATACTCCAAGCACCCTTTTCTGTATCCCCTTACTTTGTCTAATCAAGCACCCAGACAACTAAGCAGCCAGCCCAAAAAAAAAAAACCAAACAAACAAAAAAAAATCATTCTTAATTTTTTATAGACATTAAAGTTGTTAGATTAAATTCAATTGTTTAGGAGGCAGATGAGTTCATCTAAAAATGAATAAACTTTTTAACCATATAGGTGAATGATTTAGCATGTACAGTATTAGAACAAAAGACTTCTTCAACGTTCATAAGTACATACAAATGAAACAAATGGGCACTACTTAAAGTCTTATCTAAACACAGTGTAGGTACAGAGATCACTGAAAGCTCTTTTTACATCCTGTAAAATACAGGGTTCCTTTGACAAATAGTCTCGGATGATATCCCCAAAAGTACTTGGAGCCAGAGTGTGTGGATTGGAGGAGAGATATGGAACAGAATATAGGGAGCAACTGCCTGATAGATGAAAGTCAGGATTAGAAAAATGATTTTAGGACACATCTTATGAAGGGAAGGAAGGCTGTCCTTGCAGGCAATGCCCAGAAGGCTTTAAAGAAGCAAAATTTTAATACTGACCTCCATTATCACAAAGATTAGCTAAGAGAAAAATTTAATTGGTGGAATTGACAAACACTACCTTGCAGCAATATTCGCAGCAATGTTTTCCAGAGCACAGCAATATATGTTTTAAATACACACGCACGCGCACACACATACACACACTCCCTCCGGTACAGGAACCGACAATGCTCCTCTATTTGCCCCCTCCCTAACATACTGACTTTTTTTTTTTTTTTCGGTACTAGGGATCAAACTCACAACCTTATGCCTGCCAGACAGGCGCTTAAGCCACTGAGCCAACCTCCTGGCCCTAAGTTTTTGTGGCAGGGTCGCACTATGTAGCTCAGGCTGGCCTTATGTTCGCATTGTAGCCCAAGCCAGCCTCTAACTCACAAGGCTCCACCTACCTCAGCCTCTGGAGTGCTGGGATTAAAGGCGTGTGCCACCATGCCCAGCCCATATTGACTCTTAACAAAGAAATGAGAAAGAGGACTCAAAGAAGCAAATATGGGGTGGTGCAAAAGTAAAGATCAAGTGGAACAATTCGTTCAGAGTTGATGCTGAAAAAGTAGGTTAGTTTTGAGGAGAATTTAATGATAACTGAGCTTGATGCAAAGCATGATTGGGTACAGGAAAAGTTTTGACTGGAAAAAAATACATTTTAATGTGGAAAAAAATAACATTTACCTTCAGGAGTCAGTGCTTTTGCCTGCTTCATCAGTGACTCCTGAGACCTGGGCATATGTCTCGTTTCCAGAACCTTCTATTGTGCTCCCTTTTTCTGCCTCTGTACCCTTCCTTTCTTCACAATCCTTCTGTTCATCTTCCTTCTAATCTGGAACAGCCCCTCAGTCTCCTTTTCATCACCCTGTATATTTGACATCTTAAAGATAAAAAATTCAACTCAGATCAACAAAAGACTGGGCAATTCAGATTTGTTCTATTATCCATCAACCCTAATGGTATCTTTATTTTCTCCTCATATTGTACTCCTCTTGACATGAAAATAACACATTTGTGGATTTAAATATCATCAACAACATGTCATACACATAATATTTTATATTTTTCAATAATTTAATGCCTGGATGGCTTTCCATCATTTCATGCATCATAATTCAGATCCTGCTATCCTAAAATCTTGCAGCTGTAATATTATAAAAACATCTTCCTGTTTGCAGTGCAAAATTTCTTGATTTATGTGTTTTACACCATCAAATAGACAAAAATTAACTAGTCTATTTTTCTAAATAAAGGAGATTTTCTATCCAAAGATAGTTACAATATTATAAAGGATGCTCTGGTGCCTGGCAAAATCAGAGGCATTTTTCAGAGTAAGAGCAAGATAGTGAGTCTAGCAAGGAGGCTTTGGATCAGGGAGTTCCAAACTCATCTTCCAAGTTTATATTGGGATGAATTAAAAATAGTTTTAATATTTCTAAAAGCTTAAGTAGAAATACATATTTGCCTACACAAAAGCAGTGTGAGTGAAGTAAAGCACGAATAATTTTTTGGCTTTGTTAGTATTAGCACAAGCTGCTTAATATTTCTGATTGGCCTTTACACACAAGTAATAAATTTTTAAACGTTAGAAACTGTTTAGTCTGAGGTGGACAGAAATCTTTCAAGTCCCATAAAGCCTACGATGACAAAGTAACAAAAATTTAATAATGAAATCCTATCATTAGGAGTCTATGAATTTTAAAGGATTCTATAAAAATTCTCCTAGATTTTGGTTCAGACTTTAAACACATTTGTTGGTGCCAGGCTGGTTCAAACACTCTGCTTGTCCTCTTGCAACAGAAAGGATGATGGACTTAGCCACCTGCAGGAGAAAAGATAACATGAATACCAGTATGTAAGAAAATGCATGTGGAAAGAAAGAGTTCTAAAAATTTGCTTGGAATGAAAACAAAAAAATAATTCTGTCAAGTCCTGGTATCCATTTTGTATTTGAAACCTAAATGTCAGAAGAGAGCATGGTATATGTGCTTGAAAGAGCATATAAAATAAAAATAATAAACTGTAAATATTACTGTGAAAAAGAATTTGGGTGAATTTTTTTCTGGGCTCTGAAAATAGAATGACTGGATTCTTAATTTCAGAGTCTTCACTTCCAAGTGACATGATTTTGAGAAAATCGCTGAATTTCACTGTTATGTTGACTCATAAAATCTGGAGAGTAACATCAAATTCATAGAGTTGGGTTGAATGCACATACTTAGTACTTTAAAGAAGTTATCTCATGGCTATTTCTCTTTTCTGGATGTCTTTGGGTAAGTTACTAATTTACTCTTTTCTTAAGTGTAAAAATGAGATAATTTGAATAACTTATCTACTATATTTTCTTATATATGATGACTGTGATACTTTTATAGTAATCAAGGTTTTAAATATTTAAAAAATGAAAAAAATTAAATACATAAAAATGCTAAAAATTTAAATTCAATGGAAACTGACCTTCCAAAATTGAGAACTCCCACTTTTCAGTCCTCTGAGATGTGCCCTTCAATCAGCATTGTATTTTTGTACCTTCCATCTGTGATGAAAGTCTGTTTTTTAAACACACGAGTCATCTGCATCATTTTCGATGTTTTAGTCCTTCAAGCTTGGCCAGCTGATCTTCCCACCTTGCCCACCCAAGATGGCTATATGCTTATAAACACAAACATATAAATGTGCACCATTACATTTTTTTTTTCAAAGTTAGAACCTTGAAGCCCTAGATACAAAAGAGTTATGAATCAAAGGTTGGTAATAGCTAGGTCAAACTTATCTACTTCCTAGGTAAAGACTTGACAAATAGTAATGCAGCTGCAATAAGGCCTGCTCTATTCAGTTTAGATAGAATAAAGAACAATTCAATAGTGAATCAGCGGTGCTATTGCTCTTTGGAAAAGACCTGCATATATTTTCCTGTTTGGTTGGATGACCTAGCAGGGTTTTTTATAGCATTCATTCAGGAGAGACTCTAACAAGCCAGAAACTCATACACAGGGTACTCATCAATCCTTCTCTTACTGATTGAATGTTGGGCTCAAAACCTCTCCACCAGAATAAAAGGCAAAATAAATTGCCAGGTTTAAATTTAATGCCTAGTTCCCATGCTAAATAATTATGACTGTGCTGGTAACTTTGATAGAGTGGAAATGAGTAACCCAATCTATAATGTGTAATGAATAAAATGAAATTTTATATTTGATTCTTACTGGACTTTTTCAGCACATTCAGCTCTTCTATTGCTTTGAAATATAAAAGGCATTAGGCATCCAAACTGGAATAATAAAGCCTTGGCTTAGTTTCCCTAAGAATATAAACTGGTGTGTGTGTGTGTGTGTGTGTGTGTGTGTATGTGCATGCACACACACACACACACACACACACACGAGAAACATGATTTTGTTGACAAAATATGGAACAAATTAAAATACATGAAATAACTCACAGAAATATAGACAAAGATGGCTGTAAATGGGCTTACAAGAGAAGAGGAAAAGGAAGCAATAAACAGCGTTTTGAAATTTACCGTGTATTTTGCTCTGAAGCCAGACTTACCTTAACCCCTCTTAAAACCCTGAAGGGACTCTCCAACACCAACAGAAATTTAGTTTCTTTAACAAGCCAAAATTTCTCATCTCACTCTCTTCTTGCATTTTGTTCATCCATACATGCATTCATTTATTCATGTATAAACATGTTCGGGCAATTACCATGTACCTGGTGCAGCGCTGAGACCTGAGGTCAGGATAGTGAACAAATACACAACCTATATTAGAACTCCATATATTGGGAGTTTGGGAATAATAGACTTTAGTCAAATAGCAATCAAATAGTGATACAAAAAGGTAAAGAGAAATGGGGAGAGGGGGACAGAAAGAGAGACAATGACACACAGAGAGAGAAGGAGACAGAGAAGGAGAGAGAAAGAAAGAGAGAGAGAGAAAGAGAGATTCCAAAGTGACGTGCATCGTGCATTTATCTTGGACCATTTAGTGTAATCTAGAGTTTCCAGTCAGAAGATAAAAAGCAGAGATAAAAACCCTATAGGAAAAGAAACATGATACATTTGTAGAATTGCCAAAGGAGAAAAATGAAATCTACAAAGAACAGAAGTACAGAAAGAGTTACAGGAGAGAAAAAAAGCAGGTAAAGTCAGATTTTTCAGAACATTGTGGTCTAAGTCTTGGTATTCATTCTATGTAGAATACTGATAAATAATTACAGTGTTTCCGGCAAGAGATGCTTCTGGTATGTTTTGTACTCTAAAACGAGGATTACCAACTGTTGTATATCCCACAGGTCAAATCTGACCCCCATTTTATTTTGTAAGTAAAGTTTTGTTGGAATGCAGCCATGTCCACCCATTTCCACTGTCTCTAGAGATGTGTTCAATTTACAATGCCAGGGTCAACTATCTGCAGCACAGACTACCTGTTCTATAAAAATGGTGAAAGTATTTTACATTTGTTCCCTAATGGAAAAATTTTGCTGACTCCTGATCTGAAATCTTACTGTGGCTTCAGCACAGGGAATGAATTTGAGGATGCAAGAATGGATATGGAAAGATCAGTTTAAGAAGGGTTATTTTACATAGGGCTAGGAATGATTGCTTGAATTAAGTTCTTTTGATAATGGAGATTCAGATTGATTTGAGAAAGATTTAAGAAGTAAAATGGGCAGAAATTAATAAGTTATTGGATATGGTACATAAATGAGAAGGAAATTTTAAGGGTAAGTTTTATGTTTCTGTCTTATACTGAAATATGGATAGTAGTACCATTTACTGGAAGTACATCAGATTTAGAAGAAAAATTATAAATTTGATTTTGGACATGTTGATCTTGAGTTATCTTTCAAATACTCATGAAGAAGTTGGCTTTGAAATACCCAAGTTTTCAGTTGGAGTTGGAGCACACATAAGAAGACTGATTTAGATATAAAAATTTATGACCACATACAAATAGGAGCCATGAATATGAATACGATTTCCTGGGGAAATATAATTACCTAGATAGAGAAATTTAGTACGAATTCTAAGAAATTCCAATGTTTCTGAGCTAAGTACAGCGAAGTGTTTTGCAAGGGGAACCAGGAGGGAAATATGTTTCAAAACAGAAATTCTAGGGAAAAGCATGTTTTAAGAAAGGCAATGTTCTCAACAGTGAGCGACCACTGAGTAGAGTCGTTGGATGTACAGTGACAGAAACCATTGAAGGTCCAAAGCAGATGGGCCAAGTGCAGTGATTGAGGCTGCAGCCAAACTCAGGAAAGATCAGAAGTAGGAACTGCAAATAAGTTGTTTGCGCAGGCAATTCTCTTAAGCTGATGGTGAAAAGGCAGGGAAATTATTTGTATGACCATCCCACGCAGGCTAACTTATAGATTGAGATATTCTTTTCCTGCCAGTTTTCCGATACTTGCACCTACTTTCGTTGAGGCATATACTGTGCCCTTTCGTCACTAGTAGTAGTGCACACTGCACTTCTTTGCCTCTGATAGGCTCCTCTTATTAAATCGTAAAAATATTTTCAGGTACTTTGCCCAGTTTTAAATTAGATCTTGTGCTTTCTTGTCTTAGATTTGTTTGAGAATCCTCACATACTTTGAACATTAAGCCTTTACCAGAAGTAGAGTCTATCAATATTTTCCCCCATTCCATAGGTGGTCTCTTCATTCCTTTCATATGTTGGTTTCTAATTAAACTTTTAAGAAATTGCTCTTATAATAGAGTATGTATCACAATTTAGTTACTTAGCATTTAACTAAGGCCAGCATAAAATAAAGTTGGATGAAAAAAAAACAGCACACAGAGTTAAGAACTAGTTAATGTCATGTAGTTAGTTAAGCTCAGGAAAGTAAAAGAAAACACAGGAAGAACAATAAAAGTTACAATAAAAAATAAGTAGATAAGGACTCTTCCTCAGAAAAAAATTAGTTAACAGTTCTTCCATAGTTCCATACTGGACTTGGAGGAACATTAGAAATATATAATAACCCACTTCTTTTGAACTCATTTTCTTTGAAACCAGGGGAGTAATTGATTTTTTTTTTAACTTGACAAAGCCTCTTGATCTCTGTTTATCTATATAAGAGCTAAACAAAGGAGCACGGGGGCCATTCTACTTCCAGATTTCCCTTGTGGCGATTGCTCAATATGAGCGATTTTTCTTCTTATTTCTAGTGAACACTCTCCTAACTCCCTCCTTTTGCCCAGTTTCATTCTTCAACTTAATGAGATGATGAGCTTATATTTATTGAAGGTGAACTGTTTCACTATGTCATGAGGAAGTAATTAGCCTAAATATTTTTTGTCTTAGCTCAAATGTTATTAAAGAAACTATCTTCTTGTTGCTGCCACAACTTAAAAATTATAAAATTAAGAGAAATGGAAATACTTAAATTTAAAACACTTAAGAGCATGCTAGTGGATGGTGATTAACTCTGATTAATTCTATGCAAAGTATTGTATTTCCCATTGGTACTAATTATTAGGAACTGAACTACCCATAAGCATGTTCTAATAAGCTGAATCATACATTTCCAGCAACTATAAAAATTTAAATGTTATCTAAACATGTGTTCTTCCAACTTTTCCAACAAAAGAGTATGAGAAATCAGTTCAAAATTGTATTTCATGAAAATCTAGGTATGACAATATAAAGGTAGTGTTTTCCAGTGAAATCTACAAATTACCAACCAAATAGTAATGTAGATGTTACTACTTTTATGTTATTTTTGAAGACAAGTTGTTATACACTGGAGAACAACATGTTCCTTTTCCACTTTTGGAAATTCACTGCCACTTCATACCTTAACGGAAATCAAAAATCCATCAGCCGTCACTTTGGATTTGAGGTAGCATCGTGAGTTTCCGGGCACCTTCTGGAAATATCACATAGGTTATTTTTCAGAGTGATGTGGACTGATGCACACAGAAAGCAGTGATGTAGCTGCCAATATGATTTACAAGTAAATGAGTACTTTGCCCATTGCTGAGCAACGTGTTTCCTTACCATGCTGAATGCTCAAGCCACTTCCTTTGATTCTAAGGTCAGTTTAGGTTCTGCTTAAAGGTACTCAAAGTCTCTCATTAATCTTACTGAAGACTCGCAAGAACTATATTTTAAAGAAAATGTTTTGTAAAATGAAATTATTTAATGTGTGGTAAGATTATTTATTAGAATATATTTGGAGCTCTAAGATAAAATATTTTAGGCAAAAAAGCCAGAATTGCTGAATTCATTCTATTCTTTTAGTCTTCTTGGAGAACAACTTCAATTAAGATATAGAAACAGATTCCATCTTGATAAAAATTATTCAAATGATTATATGCTAAGCTTCTTCAGGTTCTACTTTAAATGAGCTAATGTGTGTTGTAAAGTTTAGATTGGCTCTCATATAATGTCAAAGATAATTAAGAAAATCATATTCTATATTTATTTTTATAGTTGAGCTTTCTAATATTAAATTAAAATAAGTATAGAACCTCTGTTCATAATAATACTAGCTGTTCAGAAGTACTGTTTTTAAGCAAACTGAGGCATGTAAATAAACTATCCTTGTTGAAAGATATCTCACTTTACTATTAAAGAAGTTTTATTAGATATAGTTAAAAACCTTAGTAACATGATTTTTAAGTAAGAAAAATTCAGCAATGAATTTCAAAGCAGTAAATTGAACATGCTGTTTACTACTCAAAATTATGGGTGACTTGTAGGGAAAATTGCATAATATGAAAATCATTAACTTGTTAAAGAAAATACCACTTGAAAAGATTTATTAATGGTAAGATTTCATAATATATTAAGATCAGTACCTGATGCTAATACATAACTAATTAGCCATTGTCTTGGTTACTTTTCTCTGGTTGCTGAGACAAAACACCTGACATCCAAAATTAGGGAAGGAAAGGTTTATTTTTTATAGTTTTTGGAAGTTTCAATCCATACCCAGCTGGCTAAAACACAGGATGGTGTGGTTGAGGGGCAGCTGTGTTTGGGGGCAGCTGTTCATGGCTGCTGCAAGCAGCAAGATCCAAAAGCAAAAGAGAGAAAGACACTCCCTGTCCTTATACTGTATGCCGGCTCCACCCCTGGGTGGGAGCAGCACTCACACCACCAATCCCAGGACCAGATAACAAACCAATCATGAGCGCCAGACTCAGCCACCTCCTTGATTACATGAGGCTTGGGGGGAGCCATCCACACACAAACCACAACAGACATTTTTACCAAAAACTTACCTTAAAGATACTTTTTAAAATTCCCTTTATTATCTACTGTATTACATTATTCAATTGCTTCAAATGTTATTTCACATTTGGTAACATTTTTTAGGAAAATTTCATAGCATACTACACCTAAAATAGAAAAAGTTAATTTAGAATTATAAAAACTATAATAGCTATATAACTATTTTCAAAAGCTGATTTATATAACAGTGCCAACTTTTTATTGAAATGTATTAATTCAAATCTCAATATGAAGACTAAAATGAAGATTTGAGTCCATTATATGGATACTTAAAATATTTTACAGAACATTATAATTTTCAATTCTTGAAGTCATCATTTCTTTTCCAATAATGCATAACACAATGACCTCTGAGCACCTGAGATTTTAAGTGAAACTTGCTTTCTAGTTCAGTGGACCAGGCAGAGCAAATCTTAAGAATGATTTTCACAGACTCAGGGGTTATATCAAATATCCCTAGAAAAGTGGTCATCTTTTTCTGACAAAAAGATTTTAATTCTAGTATATTATATTCTCTTGTTATCATATCCATAGATGCCATAGTATAGTCATGTTACTGCAAAGGAAGCAGCTGTGTATATTAGTGTGAAAATTCTTCAATAGTTTGAATGTTAGAAAATATAAGTCCCAAAGTTACATACAGGATATATAATAAATGCCAAAAATTTGTCAAGTAAGTGAGAAAGCAAAATGTTGAATTTTTCCTATTTAGCAAACCACTGATAAAGTGTGTTCAGCCTAATTTGGTATTTTTTTCAGCCTATATTGATATTTCTATAGTCTACCTATCATGTTTATCTTAATTGAATTCTTAGATGAGAAATTTTTATTTGAATAAAAATAATAAAAATTTTGATGAATTTAAATAGTACTGTGGAAATTAAAATTAGAGTGGAAATGAAGCAAAATTTGCATAATGAAGCAGATGGTAGGAATAGTGATAGTATTTGAGAAAGATAATTTTCTGAAACTGAGAACTAACCTTTTCTTATAAAAATGCAGTAATTTTCAGTAACTTTTAAATTTTTTATATTTGTAAATTTACATAGATATTGCAAAAAATAGTTTAAGAGTTTCTTACAGATTTTTGGTATAGACTCCAAAATTCTATTTTGCCTATTTTCTATACATTATATATTACAAATTTAATTATATTTATATCCATATGTGTTTTCCTTTCTAGATTAAAGTAAGAGTAAGTTTGGAATTACCATGCTTATTAATTTCTGTATAATTTGCGTTGCATTTCCTTAGAACAAGGGTAGTCTCTTACGTAATGATTGTAAGAGAAAATTTGCAAATTGAATATTCATAGTATACTACTGTCCATAATCAAATTTCAAATCCCATCAAATACCAAAATAACATCCTTTATAGCTATGTTTCCATCTGGTACAGCATCCAATCCAGAATCACGAGTCAGTTTTTCATCTCTTGAAGTAACTGTGGATACTTTGCCAGTTTTCTTCGTCATTCTTGACCTTGATACTTATGAAGAGATGTTTGTTTTGTATACTTTGGTTTGAGTTCGGCTGATATTTTCTTATAATTAGGTGGACACTGTGCATTTTTGGAAGGGATACCAAATATCTTTCTTTGTTTCCTTTGTCAGATGTCTATTCATGCATTTACTCACGTTTGTTCATTGTCTTTTCATTGTTGTGTTATATGAGTTTATTAGATGTTCTCTATTCTGTATGGAATTCTTTGTCATTTGCCTAACTTATGGCTTACTCTTTCAATTTCATAGTAATGTCTTTTGATAAATACAAGTTGTTTTTTGAAATTTCAAAGATACCTAATTTATTAAATTATGTCTTAGTCCTGATGGTTATTGTGCTTTCTGTTTCACTAGAAAAGGTTTTTTGCTTGTTTTCATGTATTAATGAAGATAATTTTCTTTAGACATTTTGTTTATGATATGTCTCAGATTAATGTGTGTGTGTGTGTGTGTGTGTATACAGGATACACCAGAAGGTCACTTTTTTATTCCAGATGGATATCTATTTATTCCAGGATCATTTACTGAAAAACATTTTCTTTGTCTCCATTGAATTGTTAAGAACCTTTGTCTTAAATCAATTGACTATGTAAATGAGCATATTTCTGAACTCTATCCCTGTGAGATCACTTGACTGTCATAACTATTTGACTATTTTTATAAAAGTTGAAGTCAGATTAGTGAAATCCTTCAATTTGATTCTTTTTCAAGATTGTTTGCCTGTCCTATGCCCATCATACATGAATTTCCGATTCATTTAGTTAATTTATATTTGAAATAATAGCCTACTGCGATTCATGTTACCTACTTTTACTGCATTATCATTTACAGCAATGCCTTGGTTTACGAATGCTTCTGTTCATGAATGAAAGTGCCTGGAAAAAATTGATTCCATTTGTGAAGTTAGCAACAGGTGACAAACACAACTGTAGCCATGTTCTCCAGAATTGTAGAAGGAATTTAGTTTGTGAACCACAGAGGTGCCACTGCATTTTATAACAAGAGCTGCAATAATAGACAGTAAAATATATAACTTTAAATTGTACATAAATTTCAGAAAAAAGTTCAGTGAGTGGAGATCTTTGAATAGACTCTTAAATTTCCCAAATTTATGCACTAATAGGAATAAATGCTGTTTGGGAAATGAACCATATGATCTTCAAACTTCTCTGTGCTTTTGTCTCTACAAAATGAGGACAACAGTTCTTACTTCACATGAGTGTTACAAAAATTATGGGAGTTCAAATACGCAATAGATTTAGATATCAGTGACTTCCACATAATATATATTGAGAAATAATTCTAAGTGATTTTGAATTTCATTAAAACTTATAAGAATATCAAAATAGGTTTGTGTACATTGAGAAATATGGGCAAAAGCAGACTCAAAGATAGTTTGAAACTGATATTTTATAGACTCTTTCTCTTCTGTGTTTTTAATGCACAATTTGATTAAACAAATTAAAAAATAGGAGTATGATGACAAATCTGGAAAACATAGATTAGTTACAAGACTGACTTAAGGTTCAAAATAGATAAAGTACAATTTAAAACAACAAACTGAATTGCATGATGCACCAGTAAAAAATTCTATATCTAATTTCCAAAGAATCAAGGTAAGAATCAAGGGTAAAGGAAATGCAGCTAAATTGTAATCTGAAAAATTACTTCAAGTAGTTTTATTCATAGGGATCTTAATATAAGCCAGTATTGGTTACCACAGAAATAATACTACTTAAAATTATATTAAGAAAATTGTAGCAGTTTCATTACACATAATACCAATTAAAGGATATCTAGACTATTTTGTTCTGCCAGTTTTCAGAAATATTATCAAATTGAAACACTTGCTAAACTTAGAAAAGATAAGGACCTTTTGTAAAATCATGCCAGATAAGAACACTTGCAAGCAATGATGACTTGATGACATATATTGGAATAAAAGCTTACGAAGGTTAAAGTTGATCTTTCTTTTTTAAAAACATTGATGAGAAAGACAAATTGGATGTATTTTTTCTAACTCCAGAAGACAAATCTCCTAGTGTGCCAATAGACAAAAATTACAAATATAAATTACATCCAAATGAGGAAGAATGTTTTCCTTCCTCCTTCAGTACTGGGATTAAATCCAGGTACTCATGAAATAGACAAGTGCTTTACTGCTGAGCTACACCCCTGGCCCGTTTTAAATTTTTTATTTCAGTTAGAGGCAAAGTCTTGCTAAATTGCTGAGGTTGGCCTCAAACTCACTGATCCCTTGCCTCTGCCTCTCTAGTGTCTACGATTACACTTATTTGCCACTGTGGCCAGTTGAGAAGGAACACCTAATTCATTTTTCTAGAGGCTATTTTTTTTTTTTTTTGACAGTACCAGGAAATGAACGTAGGACCTTGTGCCTGCCAGGCAGGCACTTATGCTGCTGAGCTATATCCCAGGCCCTCTAATTCATTTTTTATGATATGTATGATGAACATTGTCCTATGAGCTTCTTGGGACCATGCTTAAATCGTCGCTATAAATATTTTTCCAGTTGGATGTTATCAGTCCTATTCAAGGAATGAGGAAAATGAGCCTGAGAGTGGTTAAGTAACCAGCCCAAGAGGCATCCTTCGGCTCAGACCTGAGAAGGGCACCAATTACAAAGCCAGTGCTTTTGATAACAGTCCCAGACTTTCCAGGAACCAGCAGAGCTCCAGAGGTCAGATGTAAAGTTATTCCTGAACTGTGTGTGCATTGATGAGACTCAGTGTTTTAGGTACTCTTTTGTTCAAATAAATTTAGTCAAAATTCTCTGCTTCCTTCAGCAGGAAGAAGAGAAAGAGAATTGCCCTGGAGGAGGCCAGTCTACCCCGCCACTGAGCAGAGGCCCCGGCAGGCTCTGCAGAAATCTCTGGAGTTCTGAGGAAACCCCCGTAGATTACTGCTTTATGGTAATCTGAGTCTACTATCTGATAACTGAGATTATTTAGCTTCTGTTTTGCAAATTCCCGCATCTCCAATATCTATTTCTTTATTCAATACTATTTACCTTAATATAAAGTCAGCAGAAAATTGGAAGGCTTTCTTAGGAAGGCTCTGTGGGTCTCTGAGCTAGTGAATATATTTTAAGCATAAGATTGAACAGTTATGAGGGTACGTTTTCCAGTTTCCAAAACTAATAACCTTAGCCTACAAACAAGATATTTACCTTGCTCTTTTCTCATAAGGGTTGGAGGTCTAGTCATAAAAAATCTGATTACAAAAAATATAAAAAGTTTAAAAATATGTGCATTTTAATGACAGCATCATACATTATAATTTTAATGAATAAATTCCTAAACATCCTGTTGAAAAAGAACTGGTCAAAAATGCAAATGGAGATAGTTGAATACTGTGGGGGCAATATAATTAAAAATAAAATTTTTTAACCTAAAAGTCCTTTTCATAAAAATAGTGGCAAAAGAAAGCACTTTTATTACTGAAAAAGCATTAAATTAGAATGTGATATGCATCAGACACCACCCGCTAAGAGAGTCCAAAGACAAGGAATTTCACCTTTTTTTACAGCTAAGCAGATACAATCCATTTAATGGAGTCTGTTTTCTCAAGATAAACCATAACGACTCTTCTACTAGTAGGACTGACACTGCCAATTATTACAAATAAATCATTTTCACTTTATGTGGTAATTCTGCAAGTATCTGTGTTAGTTCACTGGCATTATCCAGGGAAAAGACAAAGCCTTCGTATCTTTAAAATGAGAAGTAGCTTTACAGTTTGGAGCGAGGTCCGCCCCAAGAGTAGGGCACTGCCTTTCCATGGAAACAGGCACAGTGGACTCTTTCCCTTGGTATATTCATTGACAAAATACATCTCTCAAGCCCTTGAGAAAGACATTCTTGGGTTGCAAAGTTGACAAAAGGCCTATAGAGTTTTTTAAAGGATTTGCTCACATTTCAAAAAAGAGAAGATTCTTATAATAATCACATTTCTAAAATTAACGTACTCTGCCATTATTTTCAATAGAGAAAATGAACTCTTATTTGTAGTGTTTATTTGCCCTTACAGCCTGAAGAGGTTTTATTTTTTCAACATAAAATATAATTTTCATACATGTAAAAAAATTGGAAAATTCTGAAACAATTTAAACTATAAAGTTATTTACCACAATTATAGGCAAAACCAACAAACATGCTTGAACACATTAATAATTTTAATTTCCTATACCTGAAAAATGGCAACCATCCTAATACAAATAGTCTCTAATTATTAAGTTCTTATTCAAAATAGCTAGCAGTATACCTGCTGGTGGCATTGGTAGCAATCCTTTTTCCTTTATGCTGTTCACTATTTTTATCATCATTGCATGGAGTATAACATATATTCAAGCTTTACAGACTGTATTGTCCCTTGCTACTGCCTTAAAATTAATTAATCTTTTTTTAGTTTCAACACTACTTATACCGGTAACATGTTTCACTGTTTATGGTCGTTAACTCAGCCAATGATTCAATCATAGTGACTAAAGAAGTATTTAATTTTGAAAAATATTTCCTATCTTGTGTACTAGTGTACTAATAAAATTGTAAGTATTTATATCCCACCTCAATGTATTTTTCAGTTTTGGAAAGTTTCCTGGACTTCACAGCACATTAAGAAGGATGAATACTGCATGAGAGAAAATTAGAGTCAGTTTCAGTGCTTTGTAAGATGTAGTGGCATATTTTATGACGACGCTAAGATTACTGTGCTCACTAAAGGGAAGTTAAGATGCAGTTATACAACTTTTGATAAATCGAAGTCAATTGTATTAGACAGCCAATATTAATTCAGTGACTCTTTCCTTCTTTCCTACTTTTCTTTTCTCTCCCTCGCTTTCCTTCTTTTGTTTTTATTGGGAAAAGAAATCAACTGAATTCCAATACTTGCTTCAGATCTCTCTCTCGTTGTTTATTTTTTTTCTAAATAACACTGACTTACTGTGACACCAAAGTGCATGATCAGTGCAGTCAGTTGTCTGATTTTTGACACGTATTTATTTGTTCTCGCTTCACTGTTTATTTACTTGATGATGTTAAATGAAAGTTGTAGGGACTGAGACCCTACGTTACAAACCAGTGCGTTTCCTATAACGTTATCTTAGTTACTTTCTCATCATCGAGACATAATACTGTAGAACACCCACAACAGAGGAGGTTTACTTTAGCTCATGGAAATAGGCCATGGTCTACTGTCTCCAATGCAGGAAGAGGGAACATTGGAACGACGCGGTGGAGGAAATCCGCTCAGGTCATAGCAGCCAGAAAGCAGACCAGGAAGGGAGAAGCAGGGCAGGGAATTCACCCTTACATGTCACGGTCCCAGTGACCTATCTTTTCTAGCCAGACCCCAGTCCTCAACAGCAAGTTGACATAGCACCCCATAATTCAGTCACCTTCCCCAAAACCCTGCCTATGAGTGCATGAAGACTTTGGAGAGAAATCTAAATTATAACCTATGCCAGGGATTGGGAAACTGACACCCAGAGAACAATTCAGCCTGTGGCTTGTTTTTGTATGACCTACAGATTAACAGTGGATTTTATATTTTAAAATAGTTTAAATAGTCATAAAAGTAACATCAATGATACATGAACATTATACAAAATTCATATGTCAGGGTCCACTAATAAAATTTTGTTGAAACTCAACCTGCTAATCTGTTTACATATTATCTATAGCTACTGCTGTGTTACCAGGGAAGAGCTGAACAGAAACTATGCAGCTCATAAAACATAAAATTTCTTATCTGGCCCTTCCAGAGAAACTTTGCCAGCATTTTCATTATATCAATATCATGTGTGAACTCTATATTTTTATAGAATATTATTAGATAAACACATTTTTGTAAGAACTCATTGAAGAAATCCTAGATCATCAGAAGAACACACTTGTCTCAAGAGGGGCTTCTCATCATACCACAGTGTATTAACTAAGGGAGACAAGGAAAATTTATCAAAAGAGGGAGGCTTTTGCACCTGGAGAGACCTAGAAATGTTGACCCATACTCTGGCACATTCCAGTTATGGTGTCTTGAGTAATTTATTTAATCTCCCATTTCCTCCTAGATAAAACTGGATAACATCACCAACTACACAAAGTTAGTGAAGAGAATAGAGGTCTTTGCAATTTGAAAGACCAAATTCTGACCCATTCTAGATTTGTCATCTTCTTTTTGTTGTTGTTGGTACTGGGGATCGAACTTACAACCTTGCGCCTGCCAAGCAGGAGCTTACGCCACTGAGCCAAACTCCCAACCCTAAATTTGTTATCTTTAGTAACTTACTTAATGTCCCATTTTTCTCATATGTAGATTAAAATATTAGCAACTTTGCAAAGCTAGTGTTAAGAAGTAAATAACATCATATACAATATATACATTATAGTTCCTTTAGCATATATAATAGTGAAGTCTGAAACAAGATAGATAAGGTTATTTGTCTTCTGAATTTTTCTGCCAATGAATTTGATAGAGTTAAATCCATATCTGTGAGGAGTCTTAAAATATACCACATATATAAAAATCCTTTGTAACGTTCATGGTTTATACAGTACATCATACTGTCACTATTATGTACTAAATTGTGTCCTTCCAAAAAGACAGGATGCAACTCTAATTTCTAGTAGTACTTCAAAATGTGACTTTCTTTGAAGATAGGATCACTGTTAATGAAATTACTCGAGATGAAGTTATGGAGTAAGGTGGCCCCTAATCCAGTGTGACTGGTGTTTTTATACGATGTCATGTGAAGGCAGAGGAGCAGAGAGAATGCCAGTGACCATAAAACTACAGACTGGAGCTATACACTTGCGATCCACGACATGTCAGAGATTGTTAGCAAACTGTCATTAGAAGCTGAGAAGAAGCAAGGAAGACTTTTCCTACAGAAAACAAGTATTAGGTATTATTTTTACTTCTAATCTGAAAGGAATAATTTTTAAATCATACAATTTACTGTTCTATCTGCAATGGGTTTCCTTTTTGCATTTTTACTGTTAAAATTTTCAAATACATATAAATCTAAGCAGAATATAATAATGAAACATGATAGAATCACCACGTTCAAAAATTGAACGTTTTGCCTTTTCCATTTTATTTGTGCCTGTATGTATTTCCCAATTCCTTGCTTAACTATTATTTGTTTACAATTGTTGTATTTTGTGGATAAAATTTATCTGCATTGAAATGCTCAAATATGAGTCGTACAACACTGAGAAAGGAATGCATGAGTTTCTTCCCCAATTTTCTCTTTTTCGTTTCCAGTAAATATGTCCACTGTCTTTTCATCTGTTAGACAGTCAATAAGCTCATTGTGTTTACCTGAAATTTTTGGTTTTTAGATTATTCTTGAACCTCACATAAATTTAAGTATGTTTGCATTTAAGTACATATATTTGCATATATGTATATATTTGCATTTAGCTTCTTTCATTCAGCATATTAGTCATTTGCTGCTTTTATAGTTATGTGACATTCCATTGTATCACTTTAATATAATTTTCATTTTTTAATTATTGTTTTTTATATTTTGCACTGAGGATTGATCTCAGGAACTCACACATGTTAGCTAAGCACTAGGTCACTGAGCTACATCAACAACCCAAACTTGACATGATTTTTTGATCCATTCTCCTGTTGGTAGAAGCTGGGTTTGTGGTCACCTTGAGGTTATGGTCAATAAAGCTACATGGGTAATCTTTTACAAATATTTTGTGGAAAAACATTTTTATTTTTCTTGGACAAATATTGTGACACTTAATTTTGATGTTGATTTGACTAGCTTGAGAAATTCCTAGATTAGTATGGCACGCTGCTGGGTGTGTCTGGGGGATCTTCGTCCTGGCTTTTTCACCTCAAGCTTTTCCCCTGCTGTCTGGACCACTTCTGACATCACCCAGTGAGAAAGGGAAAGGAGACCGGTTTACTACTGGATGGCAGGGGATATCCAGAATCTTGACACCACGTCAGAAACTCTGTCCTTGGTGTGGCATTTGATGGCCCTGAGAAAGATGAAAATCTGGGTCCCCCACTCACGTGATATAACACCACCCCAGCAGAAAGACTGAGTCTTCACTCATCTTTGCTGCCACAAATTGTGGGACCTTCTTAGCCTTTTCTGAGGTGTTTTGCCATTTATCGCCTGCATGTTACTTGTTTTGTCAGGTTCTCTCAGTCCTGATCACATACTTAGAGAAAGTTAGATTTTTTTTTATTTGTTTGCTTGTTTTGTCGATTCCTGTTTGTATTTACAACTTGCCAGCTTGTTCAGCTCCAAGGATAGAATACACAAGACAGAAAGAATGACCAACAGGTCTCTCACCACATTAGTTTGGGAAAATATTACACTTTGAGTTGTTTTGAGGAGAATGTCTTTTTTAAAACGTTGAATTTCTCCATTAATAGAACAGCTATGCCAGGTTAAACTACATAAAATTTTAATGTTTTTTTTCTCCCTGGCACTGGAAATTGAATGCAGGACATTGAACATGCTAAGGAAGCCCACTGCCACTGAGTCTACTCTCCAGTTCAGTATCTTACTATTTTTATCTATTAAAAGCCTTAATTTCATTATTTTATTTGTGAAGTTAGTTTCTGTTTTAAAAAGTACATTGGTTAGGAAATTTGACAGCTAATCCTTAACAGTCTGTTTTTTTCTTCTCCTGTCATATGCCATTATTAATCTACTGAAATAGTGTTGTCTTAATATCTATCAACATTTACTTTTCTAACAACAGTTTTACAGGTTTCCGAATGTGTAAATTCCTGTGTGCATAATATTGGGATCCTGGGCAGTCATAAACTGTGCTGCTATGAGGAAAAGAAAAGTAAGCAGAAATGTCTGCCCAGTGAGAGACCCTCCAGCTAGCACCACTGGATGACTTCACTGACAAATAAAAAGGTGTTCAGATTCTTAATGTTTTTCCAAAGGCGGAAGAAGGGGGCAGATACTCTGTTTGTAGTACAGATAAGGTGACTTGGCTGAAAACTGGGTCAGGCTACTGTGTTTCAGGAACTGGTTTGAATATGTTACCTTAAAGATGAGACGATGCCAGCCTGCTAATTTCAGTTCAAACTTCTGAACAGCTGCTGCATCTCAGCTGATGCCAAACAACTTGAACATGCCCATGTTTGGATTCTTTCATCCAACTGTCCTTCCAATTACGAAGGTTTCTCATCTGGAACATGTCTGGAAAATGTCCAAAAGAGGGAAGATTGTGAGAGATTAGCTTTTCTAGTAAGTTTTCACAATAAACCACCAATCGTTCCTCATGATTTTTACCATGGTTGAGTTTCAACCCTCTTTATTTCTCCAACTGAAAATTTAAAGCTTGACATAGAGAAAGGCTGTCTGCCCTGATGCGTACCTAATGGATTCAAACAGCTGCTTATCATTCCCTCCTGTTCTTGTTTAGTTCCATGGTAAATTATAAGACCTAATTCTATATTTTATTACTTATCTAGGATAAAAATCACTTGAGATCTATGTTTACATGTATATCTTTATTTTTCTAATAGTTTTCCTTCATCATGCAAAGCTGGATCCTATGGTGAGTGGCTGACACCCTATTGAGAGTGGCTGAAAGTATTTTGTTGCATTCCTTTGAAGCATTTATCTCACAACACATATTCCAATTTAATTGAAAGAGTTTGCTGGAATTTATTCAGTGGAAGCTTATGAAATCTAACCAGACAGGATTTTATCAGTATCATATCAGTATACCATGGCATGTTTAGCTTTATTGTGCTTAGATTGTATATTTTTGACTGGGTAGAAAGTTGTCATTTTCTTTTATATCTTTCCAAACAAAAACAACTATGAAAAGCTAGGCTGACAACATGGTTCTATTGTTAAGCATAGAAATGTCTAAACCATTTTGCTATTTAAATTATTGTCAGAATAATTTTAAATCCAAATGATCATTTTTGGAAGCTATTGTCTAACATTTAAATCATACATAGAAAACATTAATACAATGATTTAGATACTGAAAGATACATTTTGTTATCTGTTTTTTGTGAAATATTTAATTGAAATTTTATAACCTTTGGGTACTATCCTAAGAATTGCTAATGCTTGCAATTGATGTTGAAAATGCTTTTGACATTTCAAGGTTAAAATATTCATGTAAAACTGGATAGCCCCAAACACTGGAATTCTGATCACCACTTAGATCATTATTTGAGCAGTTACAGGGTTATGTTTGGAGGAAACATTGGATCTAGCTTTAGACACAGACCTGTTTTATTTGTAACTTTATGTGGGGTGGCTCTTTCTTCAGGCATAAGTCTGATTAAGCACCTCCCAATCGTCAATACAAACTCGAACCAACAATTTGCCACAGCACATGCATATGACCTCAACTGTTAGCTTTGATAATTCACAACCAAGTTTCATAGAAAATTTCCTAAAGGAAAAACAGTCCATTAGTTTAAGCATTTAAAATTTTATACTTTGACTAAATTATGCTGTCAACAAGGCTCCAATCTACACAATTTAGGTGGTTTATAGAATTTTTAAATAGAATATTGATTCGATGTTGCTTCAGTTTTCATTGACGCATATCATATGTGTAATCCAAGTGTCGCCAGTTCCCGCTCTATTACAAATACAATGAATATTGTAAACTGAAATAAATGTCTAAAGTTGCTAGATAATCTCATACTCTTCACTAGCAGGAAAACAAGATCTCCAGGCTTTTGCAAGTACCACATCTTTATTCTTCCCCTTAGTGGGTATGTCTGTGTTCCAAGAAAGTATCTTATCCATGTGCTGCTGCACACAAAATATTGCTTAGCAGAATTGACCTTGAAGTCTTTCTTTCTGTTTGGTCCACCGAGCACATTATTATTATTATTATTAGTTTCTAACTTGTGCCACTAGATCTTCCGTTTTACCCTTCTGTTGTTCAACATGTAGGTGTTCTGGGTTCTTAGGATGGTAAAGCTGATTGTATCCTGTAATACAATATTTAATTGAGAAAACGAGTACCCTGTTTCATGTCTTATGTTATATTAGCAGAATTTCAACATAGTGTTGCTCGAAGAACTATGGATTATATAAAAACATTTTGATTGTACTTATAACTTCTACATTTTTAAATCCTAAATACATGTCTACGTGATGAGAAACGTAAGTATTAATTCTATTCTGATTCAATCACATTGACAATGATTAGCTGTGGTTGACCGATTTCAGAATCATGTCTGACTGTTGCAGTAGTTTCTTACAGACCCAATGGAAATACTATTTTTTCTTATCTATTGAAGACTACACTCATGGCTACAAAGCTTCCATAGCATGTTGATGTGTAATTCAGAGATGGGGAGCAGTGTTCTCTCTCTCCTTGAGTACTGTGAAGCCTTGAACTGCTAGTACTTCTTCCTAGCATCAAATGAAACTATTTATGAACACAGCTCATTTTTATGATGCTAACCAACCCACCAAGCCTCCAACACCGGGTTAAGCATGCGACCAAGTTAGAATGCAAGCTAAAACAACTGTGAGATTTCATCTTACTCCAAAAAGAACGGCTATTATAAAGAAATCAAGTAATAGCAAATGCTGGCGAGACTTGGAGGGATAAAGAAACCCTTTACATTGTTATTAGAAATGTAAACTAATACAACCACCATGGAAATCAACATGGTGATTCCTCAAAAAACTGAAAATGGAAATTTCATTTGACCCAACTATTCCTCCTCTGGGTATTTCCTCAGTGGGTTAAAAACATAGTGTTACAAAAATATTTAAGTTTACAGCAGCACAATTCATAATAGTGAAATCTTGGAAGTGGCCTATGTGTCCATTGATGGCTAAATGGGTAAAGAAAATGTTGGTCAGTAGTACCTCAGTTCAAGAACTTAATTAGTTTTATGAAATGAAGAAGATGAAAAATTTTGTTGAATGCTTTTGTCTGAGAACACAAATGTTTATGAACAGAAGCATTCATGAACTGATGTGGCACTGTATTACTACACTTTGGAATCCTACTCTGTGATAAAGAAAGATAAACTTGGGTCATTTGTAGGAAAATGGATGTGTCTTGAATTCATAATGTCAAGGAAAGTATACCAAATGCACAAACTTAAGTATAGTATTGTTTCTCTTATATGAGAAAACCAAAGTATAAATAAAAGAACAAAGTAAAAGAAAACAGTGAGATAGATTTATTCCAAATGGAAAGGGACCAGGAAATGGAGGCGGATAGGAAGAGGACATAAACAATTAAGATACATCATGTGCATATACCTACTACCCATGGTGAAAGTATTCATTCTTATCTCAGTCCTGTATTAACATACAAACAACATAAAGAAACAATGTGACAGTAGGTGTAATAATCTTTTCATTATCTCTTTTGATCTTATGGGCTGCCATTCCAGCCCCAAAACAAATCCCTTCCAAACTCATGAAAACAAAATCACCCAGGCAGAACATCACAGGCAAATCGATGCCAGAAAGGTCATGGGCCTACAAGCTCCAGGAACAGTAATTCATTTCAGGCTCAGTTAGAAGACAAGTACCTGGCAGATATGTGAGTTACATCAGTAATGCATTTAGAAAACCAGAATCTAGCGCCTGCGCCTCCACTCTCCCCATTTCTTTGTACATCAGTTGACCTTGTCTTACTCACTGTCCATTTGTTGTGATCTAATGCTTACTTGTGGGAGCAAATGCTTTCATTTTCTATTTCTGGCTTAACATTTCTCAGGCAAATCATACTAGGTCTGAACTTTGTTGAAGAGCCTTTCTCTGAGAGGCCACAGTTAGCAAGGCTGTGCCTGTTTGGTCTTGTGATGCCATAGGAGACACATTGTAGATACCTGATGAGTATTTGCTGATGATTCTTCATTCACTACTACTAATAAATTACTCCTTTATTACAAAAAGACACTGTTTCTGCAGCTGTTTCTCATTCTTTTCTGTCACACTAAATCAGTGAACCACATTCCACAAGACTTTTGCTCAGCTACAACCTGATTGTAAATTAGATATTTTGGGAAAATGTGTGTGGGAGGGTGGAGAGAAGAAAGAGTCGTGTTGCTGATGTTGTAGGAAAATGAACACAACCTTGTCAATATAAATCCAAGAAGGTACCACAAAATGTTACATTCAGTGGGCAGAAAAGCCTGAGCCAGCATTGCACATAGTCAAAGAATGCCCTAGATCTGGCTAGGTACAAAAAGTAGTCTACCTGAAAGAAATGTATAAAATATTAATTAAATGTATTCTGGTTTCAATCAAATGTGTAGGCACTAACCTTGTTCACTTATATATGACATTTCTTTGTACCCCTTCTTATAAGATTTATCAATTATTTTTAAATTATCAAGATTTAGTCTTTCTTTTTTTCTCTCTTTTTATGGCACTGGATATTGAATCTAGGGATATTTTACTGCTGAGCTATATCCCCAAAGCTTTTAAATTTTTATTTTGAGACAGACTCTCTATATGCTACCCACATGGGACTCATACTTACTCTACTCTTGCCTCAGCTTCCCTCAGGACTGGGAACAGGCACAATTTACTTCTCAGCGAATACTCCTTATATTTTGAAAAACAATTGTAGACATAAGTAAGCATCTGACTACTTCTTGAAAATAACTTTCAGACATTAAAAATGTCTACATTCATGCTATAGTACTAAAAAGCTACTGCTTACAAGACAGTGACAACTATTTTCATTATTTAAGCTTAGACACTGCTTAATAATAATAATGCCCCCCACAAAGTCTGAAATGGGACCAAAGCATTTAAGAATATCACACAATTTCATTGTGTGCTCCTAAATTCCTCAAAAAAAAGATATTGATTCTATCCTCTCTGTTCTGCTCACTATGGCATCCTCAACAGTATTATTCAGTAGCTTGCAAACAAACACTGTTGACAGTACTCTTCTTGAAATACAAAACTTCCCCAGCTTAGATGTTTTTCTACTAGTTTCTCAAACTGTACAAACCATTAGCTCTTAATTTTAGGGTAAGAATAGAATTTAGGAGCATACATGTTCTTAAATGGAGAATGACTGACATTTTTATTTTCATAAACCTCTACTGAAATTTAGCATTTGCTTCAATTTTGAATATAGGCAGCAGCATAGAGAAGTACTAGTGGGTTTGTGATAGAAACAGAGGAAATTGTGTATCATATTACACTCCATTTCTGATCTTTAAATTTTCTTTATACTCATAATGACTTGAAACATCACAAGTAACTGTACCATCTACCAGGTCACAATGCCACTGTAGTTGCTATGCAATTGCCAGCTCATGGACAACTCTGACTGAGAATCGTTCAGACAGCAAATGGTGAAGCTGCATGTGCCTACATCAGTGATTTAGATGATAGCATTAGTTTCCAGTATGTCCTGTTTGTAAACATATAGTGGTCGATACGTGAATTTAAGTTAGTCAAACACCACCCTACATGTTAATATTCTTACTGAGGCTGAACATTTGCAGTCTGTGTGGTAAAGTCTATTAAATATTAAGTTTAACTTCTATCTAGTTTGTTCATACATTATAAAGAATTAAGCACTATGCGATAAAATTTGTAAACATTATTAACCCTTTTGCTATCATACAAATCTTTCAATGAATATTTGTCCTACGGGTTATAAAATAATAGATATGAAAAACATGTCCAAATTTCTCATGTCAGAGAACACTCAAGATAATTGTTATGTAAAAATTTTCAAAATTTTTCTTTGCATCCTCTAATTGACTATTCTACAATGTGGTAAGATTTTATAGTCACATAGTAATATGATGCCAAATAATTCCATAAAGACTGCATTACATAGACACTCTAAGGTTGTCAACTTTCAGAAGGGAAAACGGCTCTCTCAAAAAAGTAAATAAAGTACTAAATGGTGAAAATAAACACTGGCAGTTGAGCTAAATATTTGGCTTATAGGTAAAAAAGTTTTTCTCAAAAAATGAGACTAGCAATGTCAATTAATTCATATTTAAAATATAAACATAAATAATTTATACTTAAGATATAAATGCAGTTTTATAATAATTTTTTATGGAATAAACATGTAGGAGTGTTGTTACTCAGGAATTCATTGTTAAGGTCTCTGTATGACAATAATATCCAGAATTTTCTCATAAGAATAATCAGTTCTAAATAAGTCTTTGAGTTGAACTGCATCCAATGCTCAAAGAAACAGTCTTACTTGGTAAAAATCTATTGCTGTGCAGCCAGTGGAAACAGGAATTTTCTTTATGAGACCTCTTATTATTTTCTAACAGGGTGGAGAGAAAAAAATCTACTAGAAGGAGAAGACAAGAATTTACTAGTTATGGACATGATGGTTCTGTAGCATTGCTGCACTGACAGCAAACTTTGCCATAAGAAGAAAGATGATTTATCTGAGGCATTAATATTTATCCAGATAGAAAGTTGTAATTATGCAGATTTTCTGTGGTAAAATTGCTTCCATGAACCATTTCCTACAATACTGGATTCCCATAATTTTTCTTAGCCGGTGAGACTTCAGCTGTGCATTTAATGTAAACTGTGGTGACACTGTCTAAAAAGACCTAGAAACTTAAAAAAAGTAACTAGAACATGTAACAAAAAAACTAATTTTGAACTTAGCTTCTGTTTTACCAACTGAATACCAATAGCCACTGGACTGCATAGATGGATAGATACTGAGGAAACAGTCAAACTGATAAGAAGTTTTGTTTTGCCATTTCTTGTGTTTAATTTCCTTTAATATATCACTATCATTTGAGTGACATCAATGTGGCTTATTTAGGTTAATTTTAAATGTAAGGGAATGCACACTTGGAAATTATAGTTATATGTGGAGCTGGCCTAGAGTTTAAATTTAAAGCTGGTGTTTTAGGGTGTGCTTTTTTAGCTAAGGTCCTTGGCATTATCAAGCCAAGACATAGTATTACTTTAAAGATAGAACTCACAGAATTGCTTAATGGGTTGTATGTAGGATGTTAAAGAAATTACTTCACAGTGGCTTAACCTTTTGGGTCAGAGAAAATTGGTTGCTCAATAAAGAAGATTTAGGAAGGAGGGAGTTTAGAGGTAGAATTAACAATCCAGTTTTAAATATTTGAAATTCATATGCCTAGACATCCAAAGAGAGATAGTAAGAAAGAGGAACTTGTTACAATAGTTTAGGGAGGGATCAGGACTGAAAATGTACACTGAGGGTCAGTAATAGTACAAAGAATTTAAAATCCATTTGATGAATAAGATAGTCTTTTAGAATGAGTTTTCAGACAGAAGAAAGAGAACTTTAAACCTAAACTGGAAACTGCTCTAAAACTCAAGAACTGGGAAGGTTGGGGGATGTCAGAAAAAACATTGGAAAAGATTAATCTTTGATGGGGATAAAGCTCAGTGGCACAGTGCCTAACTGGAAAGTGCAAGGTCATGAGTTCAATTCCCAGTACCAACTCACTCACCAAAACAAAACAAAACAAAACATAGCACCCCAAAAAATGAAAACCAAAACCAAAAGACATTAACCTTTAAGTTAGGTTAAAAAGAAAAAGTCCAAAAAAGGTGTTGTGAAGAAATGTTTAAAGAAAGTTGGAATTATGTGATTCAAGTTCTGCAGTTAGATTATGTAAGATGGAAACTAAGAATTATTCTTTAGATTTGTTAACAAGATCTTGAGTGACCTTGATAAAAATGAATTCAGCAGAATGCTGAAAAATAAAACCTAATTGGAAAGGTCTGATACTAATTAGAAAGTAGGAATTTAAGATGGTCAACATATAATACTTTGTCTAGAAGTTCTACAATAAGAACAGAAAAAAGAGTCCTATAGGAATAAAATGAGGGAACAAAGTCTGTACTTTTAGTTGTTCTAGAGTACAATATTGCTATAGTTCAGACCTAGATTGCACCTCAAAGCCTCATATATTTGGAAGATGATTCGGTTGATCACTTTTGATGGGTTCATAGAGGATTTGTTAGAAGGTGAGTGCCAGTGACAGATGGGCACACAATGGGGAGTGACCTGGAGCCTTATATTCTTGTCTCTGGTTTCACCTTCTCTATCTGCTTCCTCACTGCCATGGGTTGAGCAGAGTTTTCTCTGCCATATTTCTTTGGCATCTTTTGGAAAGAGATGTATAGGGTGTATGGGTTTAATCCTGTTTCCCCCCAAGGCCTTATGTAATCTGGACGGGACTGTGTCTGGCGTTTGCTATTGGTTTGTTGTCTGGTGCTGGGATTGGTGTTGTGAGTGTTGCACCTGTCTAGGGGTGGAGCTGACATACAGTGTAAGGGCAAGAGGAAGGTGTGTCTGGTTCTCGCTTTCTCTTGCCAGTCTGCCTTGCTGTTGCGGCCACTATGAGTGGCTGCCCTGCCACGCCATGCTGCCTTGGAGCCAACTAAGTACGGACTGAAACCCCTGAGAACTGTAAGAAATAAACCTTTCCTCCCCTAATTTTGGGCATCAGGTATTTTGTCTCAGCAATAAGTTAAAAGTAACTGAGACCTAGGGAATACAAATGAATTTGACCAAAGTAAAATCAAGCCCAGCAGGCTAAACATTAAATCCCATAGCTCCATGCATGGCTCCTGCAGGAATATATGGCAAGATATGGGTCCCAAAGGTCTTGGGTGACCCCATCACTGCAGCATTGTGGGGTGCAGCCTACATGGCCACACTCTCAGGGTGGTTTCAATCAATGCATGTGGCTTTCTTCAGTGAATATTTAAACAAAGTGGGTTGGATATAAGGTAGTTTTCCCAGAAAATGTATATACAAACTGACTACAAAAAGGTAGTAAAAATACTGGGCAGTATTAACATTTCATTTAAGTTCATGAGTCAACTTAAATGAGGAGCTAGGAAGAAGAAGGACTCATAAAAATAATTAAGATGTGTCATGCACATGTAGCAGGTACCCACAATGAATGTAGTCATCAGGTGCCACAAACATGTACAAATTAAAATGTAAAAAATAAAAAAGTTAAAGTAAAAATAACAACAAAAAAAGAAAACAGAGGTGAGATCAGTCAGCTATATCCTGTTACTATGATGAACATCAAGAGTCAGCAGAAAATTGAATTTAATCAGCTTTGGAGTTTTTCCAAGAAGAAGAAAGAAAGAAGACAAAGAATTATGTGTGCCTGCAAAAGTGTGCATATTAGTGAGTCATGATATCTGACTATTTTGTAAGAAAGGAAGAGAACATAACACAAATGCAGTGAAAATCTAATGCAATCAATATGTTGGAGTACTGAGTAGCTGGAAATGGGTTGCTGGAAAAGGAAAAAGCAGAGATGGAGTTATTTGTTCAAGAAGGCTACTTGCAAATAAGATTTTGGGATGGATAGTAATTGTTACATACAGCAAGGCCTGAAATATTTTAGAATATATGACTAAGGCGAATGAAATAGAAATATCACTAGCAGTGAGCAAATCAAGAGATTAAAAAGTCAGACTATCAGATTTATAATACATATGATATGCTCAACATTGAATTTACCAGGGTTGGGAATGAGAATAGTATTAGAGGGAAAGATTTTAAAACCTGTGCTCATCAATAAATAAAAGGAAGTGGCTGTCTTGAGTGAAGACAGCTGGAACAAGGAAGGATGATAACATGGGACCCAAAGCTAAGCTTTTTTGGAGGAGGAAATAATAGGATCTGGAAGAAGTAACCAGGCAAGGGTAATCTACTATATATCTCGGAATCTATATAATGCCAAGATCAGAAAAATCTGTTGATATCGCTTGCTTTCAATTATAGAGAAATAGAAATCCATTTATAGAATGTGCAGGTCCACATGGAAAAGACAGCCTGGGAAATGACATATATGTAAGGCTTGCTCTCCTTAGTGATTGAAGTAAGCCAAATTGGAGGGCATGATGGTATACTCTCTTAAGAAAGAATTTTTTTGCCTTCCTTCTTGGGGTTTAGGCAGTTTGAGTATTCAGTGGTCCTTACCAGTTTCATGGAGTGGGACTGTTCAGACTGAGAAGATGACCTTTAAGGGAGCATAAAAATACAAAGATTATATGACACTCATGATACTAAAGTTAAGCATTTATGTCTCAAACTCATTAGATCCCGCAGTGATTTGCAATGATATTTAAGTGCATTTGCAAAAAACAAAACAAAACAAAACAAAACACCACCTAGATTTGCTATTGTGATTTCCAAGAGAATTCTGAGTCATTAAATCAAAGGTTTCTTTTTTATAGACAATAGCATACATCTGTGTAAAAGTGGCCTAACAATGTTCTATTTGCAAAATTCATGCTTTTCCATGACTGTACTTGGAGGTACAACTGACTAATCAGTGAAGATGATGAGAAGGAAGTAGGTGACCCTCGAGAGGAGTGAAAAGGCAATGAAGTTATTTTAGAAAAAAAAAATGATTTGTACTCACAAAAATCAGTTTCTTCAAAAATTTGAAGCATAAAGCAAAAATAACCTCATTATTTCAAAACCTAATAAGTGGCTTAAAAATGTTTCTGAGAATAATTTCTGACAGCTCTCTACAAGTCTACCTCTCTTTGAACTGAACGACAAGCTGCAAGCCTAAAAAACAAATCCAAGGTTCTATACCAATCTTCAGAAAGATCGTCCAACATTAGATAGGTCATTACAGATGAGATGCAGGCTATCAATCACCTGGATTTGTTGTTCCTAAAAAATCTGAGCCTGTTATTCAAGAGGTAAGATCTTCATTTCCATTACTGACTTTGTGCCTACAGTTGAGGTCTGTAGTTCTCAGAGTACAAGATACACAGAGGAGTGAAATGTCCAGTTTAGAGAAACAACACTATCACCACTTTCTAGGAACGGAAAAGTCACTGTGCACCATAGACAGGGCTTCAAATGGAGGCTTCCAAACTTCATCCTACTTCTATATTACGTATTCTATACTTCTTTTTAATGTAATTATTTTCATCTGTTCTATAACTCCAAAAACATTTTATTAGTGCCAATTCTATGCCACATTGTGCTGGATACTGGGAATATACGATGAACATAGTGGTCATAGTTAATTTAGAAAAGCTATCTACAAGAAACAAACACAACAAATAAATAGATAATTTGAAACTATAATTAGTATGTAGGGAACTAGCAGGTAGTCTCAGAGACTATTATATCATAAGGTCATAATCTAATTGTAAAATAGGAAGGTGAAACTGAAGCTTGCCTACTGTCTCAGTCTTTTTAGGCTGCAGAGACTTGGTAGCTTATAAATTACAGAAATTTAGTTCTCACAGTTCTGGAGGTAGAGAGGTCCAAGATCAAAGCACTAGCAGCTTGGGGGTCTGCTAAGTCCTTATGCCTTTCTTGTGGTGTTTTCACACAACAAAAGGGGCACATAATCAGCCTTGAACCTATTTTTAAAAGACTCTAATGCCTTTTATACGAGCTTCAGACTTATGACTATAGTTCCTCTGAAAGGTCCCACCTAATATCATTGAATTGGGGATAAGGATTTCAACATAGGAATTTGGACATTTAATCCACCACATAGCACCCACAGGTAACTTTTCTTTTGAAAAGGGAAAAATGTAGATTTACAGTAGAGAATGATAATGGACATTACCCTACAAATGTAAAAAGCTATCATCACTGAATATGAGAAAACTGATGTGATGCTCTGAGAATATAAAATAGTTCTTTCCTTGTATTGCTACAAAAAAAAGAACAACATAAATTTGATCATCAGACAATTATTGGAAAGAAACAAGAGCAACAAAGAGTTGGTTTAGACTTTGTAAGGGTTTCAGACAAATGGAACTCAATGAGATATGACATTAAAGGTTAATGTGAGATTTGGGATTGAATTTAGATTGAAAGTTTAAATTGCTATAAAGAACATGAAAACAATTGGTAAAGTTTGATTATGCTGAATATAGTAAGTGAAGGCATTTTATTAATTTTTCTTATTTTATAATTGCACTGTAGCTACATATAAGAATGAGTACATTCTTAAGAGATATGTGCCAAGCTATTTAGGAGTAAAGGACTATAGAGTGTATAGCTTAGCCTTAGATGATTCAACAAAAGTAGAAATTTAGATAGACAGAAAGATAGACAATGTCAGAGAATAGCCAAATATGTATGTCATGAAAGATTTATATATTCTAAATCTAGATGGAGGTTGAATATGTGGTCAAAGGACTATTCTTGAAATTGTTCTGTCACTTAGAACTTTCCACATAAAATCAAAAGTAGTTTAGTTTTATACCTGGTAGATAGAAGAATGGACATTATGTATAAGATTTTTCCATGAAAAAGAGTAGGATATGCCAAAATTTGAGACATGAAAGCAAGAATAAAATGTCCCTTACCCCAAATGAACTAAGGAGGGTTCCCTCAGTGAGACTCTCTGGTTTTGAGGAAGCTAGGAATTATGACTCTACAGCTGCAAGGAGTTGTGTTCTGATACCAGATATGAGAGATTAGCAGAGCATGCTGGGCTGCAGAGCAAACCGTAGCCCAAGCTGCTAACTTTACTGTAGCCTCGTGAGACTTGAGCAGACATGCCTGCGCTTCTGGTTCACAGAAGCCATGAGATAGTAAACGGCATTATTTTAAATTGTTATGTGGGTGATAATTTGCTACCTAGTGATAGAAAACACACACAACTTACAAATACAGTATATAAGATAGTCTATAGAATAATCTTGGAAAAGAAAAGTTAGAAGAATCTGTCTGATTTTAAGACTTAGAAGGTTTAGTAATCAAAAAAGTGTGCTTCTGTAATGAATATAGATAAATAGATCCTTGAAACAAAATGGAGAACATAGAAATACTCCTTCAAATAGTCAGTTAATTTTAATAGTAACCAGAGTAATTTAATAGTGTAAAAATAATTTTCAAGAAATAATATTAGAAAGGTTAAATAAACAAATGGAAAAATAACCAATCTCAAAACTTACACAATGGAGTACTACTCAGCTATTAAGAAAGATTGCATTGAGACTTTTATAAGTAAATGGACACTACTTGAGACCATAGTCATAAGTGAGATCAATCAAACCCACATGTGTAAATACCATATTGGCTCCCTAGTGTAAGAAACAGAAAAGTATATATGATCCAAAATCTATAATAAATACTATGTAAGGGTAAAAAACAGCTCGAAGAGCAAAAGTAATTGGGAAGGGAAAAGGGGGAAAAAGGGAAGGGAAAAGATACAAATCTGTATATATTATATGTAAGATGACTAAAACGAACACACTGCTGAATGTATTAGTTATTGAGAAACAACAGTTAATACTCATATGATTAGATCAATTTTACATGTCTATATCTGTTAATGTAAACAACCATTTTAATGATAACGATACACAATATTGCAACCATTGTCAAGTTTCTATCATCCTGTTTTGTAAACCTGTAATGTTAAAAAAAAAACTTACCTCACAACATGCACAAAAATTAATTCAAGATGATTCATAGTCCTGATTTAAGAATCACATTTAT
Source organism: Dasyprocta punctata (assembly GCA_004363535.1). Lineage (NCBI taxonomy): Eukaryota > Metazoa > Chordata > Mammalia > Rodentia > Dasyproctidae > Dasyprocta > Dasyprocta punctata. The sequence continues at coordinate 1,996 of RJWM01008316.1, read as the reverse complement.
AGAACTTCTAGAAGAAATTGTGTAAAAGAGGTATTTAAAATATGAAAGATTTCTTAGATACAAACAGCACTAAATATCTAAATTTAATAAATTGAAATTTATCAAACTAAATCCTCTACTTATGCCAAGAACCCATTCGGAAAACTTGAAGGCAAATTATAACCTGAGGAAAAAAATTCAATATATATGTCTAACTGACACATAAGTATCACAAAGAAGTAGTAAAGTGAAACATTTTATAAATCAGGATAATTGACATGCATAGAAGGCATCTAAATGATCAGTGGACTATACAATGTTGTTCAACATCATTGGCCCTCAAGGTAGCACAAGTAGCTAGCACTTTGTAGCTATTAGAAAGGCAAAAATTTAAAGATCCAACTCTATGATTAGCAAAAACCTAAAGCTATGCCATTCACTTTTCAGTCAACAATTGTGACACGATCATTTTTAACTACTTAGTTGACTTTAAGCATTTATTCTCAAAAACATTTCAGGAGGTGCACATAAACACATACACAGGTGGTGTCCTCTAGGTTTGATCTCCAATGAACGTGACCAATGTTCTGTGTAGCTCCAATTAGTGCAAAGTGCAGAAAGCATTTTGTGGAAGACTTTAAAAGTACAAACGAACACAGCACTGTATTAATTTTATCCTCAAAAGGTTGATGCTAGGTATCAGGCATCATAGCAGCTTTCATAGCTGCCGTTGTCTGGTAGTTTACCTCGGTTCTTTAGTGCAACCACCAAGCCAGCAGTGACACCATCTGATCACACCTAATAAATCCCATCCTTTTACAGGTCTGGAAGGTATAGTTAGCTTTTAGCAACAGATATCATCTGTTCTCATGGATTTCTGCTTAGACTTAACTAACTTTTGTTCTTGACCCATTCCCTAACCTATTTCTCACCTACTTCTTAACTCCTTGCCCTGCTGACTTCAACTTCGGAACCAGATGAAAAAGGAACAATACCGTAGAAATTGTTTATATAGCTTTCAAAGATCTGAAGGTCAGTTCCATTTAGTACAGATTATTTCTGTGGTTCTACTTCTCGGACTAAATCCTGTCATACATTCTGCAACCCTGTGACAGAACAATTCCACTCTTAGATATTTGCCAAGGTGAACTGGAAGTAGAAATAGCCCTATATAAAATGTCCTAGGATATTTATGCTTAAGAGTCAAAAAGTGAACACAAGAACTACATCAACAGAAAAATAGACCAAATATTTACATATGTGTGAATGGATCTCAAACACATTATGCTGAGTGAAAGAAGACAGGGCACTATGTATTTGATGGACCCATTTATATACAGTATGTCTAAATACAGGCAAGAACCAACTTAACCTGAAAGAAATAAAAATATTCCCACAGTCAAGGGAATGAAGCACAAGAGCACCCTGGGGTACAGGGATTTTTGTTTGCTGTGCTGGGATTGAATCCAGGTACTCATGTAAGCACGAGTTTGTGTGAAGATGTTTCCTGTTTGGATTGGAGCACTAGGTTCACACTGGTGTATTTCTCAGAACTCACTGAAGATAAGCATTGATCTGTTCATTTTACTGATTGCAAATTTTGCCTCAATCAAAATGTGATCATAAGAGTGATAAAAGGTTACATGTTCTATAATTTAGATTTATAAAATTTCTAAGAAAATAGAACCGAAGCAAAAATTAACTCTCCCTGGGAAGATTAGGAAAAGTTAAAGGAAGGGGAATGAACAGCCATTGTGCTACCAAGCAAATTGGGGGAAAATCAAAGGCGTTAGCATGACAAAAAGAGCGGCTTGCGTGTTCATGAGGAGAAGGCTGTCCACTGAACAGTAGTGACCTCAACATCATTGCAAAATGTTCTGGGCAATATACTGGACTAGGGAAAATGTGTTCGGAAGGTTGAGTAGAAGCAGGTCATACACGATGAGAAACATCAGTGGATAAAAATCTGTAAAGGGGAATAAAAGAATGTGTGTCTCATGCTTGAGGATACAACAGG
>RJWM01008315.1:0-73448 GCA_004363535.1 Dasyprocta punctata | reverse complement strand
GTTTTAGAGAGTGAATTCTGTGGGGTAGATGGGACAGGGCAGACTTTCTAGGATAGCTGATAGCATGATTTAGAGAAACTACCTCCCGCCCAGGGCTAGGAAGTATGTACATCTCCTGCAATGAAAATGACAGTGATAATATAAAGAACCCTGCTATGCTCACCATTGACTCAGCCCCTCTGACAATACATCCTGACAACGATGATGGAAATAACATTGAAGGAATAAGGTTATGTGAGATGTTACATATGCACTGACATACAAATGTTCAACTATTGAGAGCTATTACATTCATCTCACTTCTTTCTCATAATGACCCTTGCAATAGGTATTTTATTTCCCATTTTATCTGTGACAAACACAAAGCTCAGTAAGATTCAAATATTGTCATAGCAGCTAACAAGTGAAAGAGCTGAGATTTGAACCTAGTTCCCATGAGGGCCAAGATGAGGTAGGTTATAGCTTTCCAACTTATCTGTTCAAGTTTTTCATCCCAGTGTTCAAGTTCTTTGATAGGTTTTTTTCCTATGGACTCTTCTTTACTCAACATTTTCAAGAAATTTTATTGCTTCTGATTATTTCTCCCACTTTGCTTTGGTTTAAAGGGAAAGTGCTCAGTATCTACTGTCTAGTTCTAATTCTATTCTAAAAAGAGTCAGGCCTGTTAGCACTGACTTGACTTTGACCAAGCTCTTTCTATACTTGGAAAGATCAAGCCCTGTTTGTGTTGTAAATACTGCAATGTATCACAAGCATATCCATCTGCTTAATTTGTTTCCTTCTAGGTGTTGAATAGTAATTTGAGAGACAAAGAAGCAAGCATGTGCTTAGAATTGAAGATGCTTCCTTTATCGGAACAGTCATAATCCTCCAAAGTTTTCATATATCTCTCTGACATCACTCAAAAATCTTACCCACTTCTCAAAAAATGGCATGATAAGGCATGATGGGAGTCCCCAGACTGCATTTGACCCTTGGGGTCGTTTAAGTATATTGAATGAATTTCCATCATTCAAAAATTCAGAGATTCTATAAAACAGTGCAGATTTCTCACTTATGGTTGGAAAAGATCTAGAAGATCTGGAAAGATTTGCATTTCCAGCCACTAATTATCAGGTTCTTCTTGTAGACAGACACATGATCGCCACCAGGCCCTTCTGTAGTACCATCGAACTCTGTTGCCAAGCTCACTATCTGAGTTAGGGCAGGACGCCTAAATTCTCCGACCCTCAGACCCCTCATAGAAGGCCTCAGAGATGCCTGAGTCACATGGATGTGTACAGTGCAAGACTTCTATGATGAGTCACCCACAATGTGCACTGGAGAACTCTCCCTTGGTCAGAATGCAGTGATGAGATAAACTAAACTAAACTAAATAAACACCACCCCAAGGATCCAGAACAGCTTTCTGGAGTTCCTCTGTGACACTGAATTCCCTAAAATCAGAACTTATCTGTCACTTCTGGGTGTCCTGGATTCAGACTTCATGTTTATTCCTTCCTTCTTCCCAAGAGTCCTCTTTTTCTTAGATGCAAACTTACCAGGGCCCACTCCCTTCCAGATACACAAGGGGTGATAAAGAACACAGTGAATTAACAAAACTTATTACAGTGAAATATATATGTATATATATATATATATATATATATATATATATATAAAACCAAGTACAATGGATGTGTGTTCCAAGTGAAGGGGAGTACTTTGAGAGGCGTTAATGGCAATGTGTCTTTAATTATAGTAATTTTTAAATTTAAACGTCATCACATTTTTAGGTCACCCCTCACTGATTCAATATTTACGGCCATTTCTGACAAATAGAACACTGTAGTGTATCCTCATCCACTTTATTCTCTGGATCTGGTACCTTGCAACTTCTGGCTCTTCCCCATAGTCAAAATAGCAATGACAAGTAAATATTTTGAATCTATTCAGGACATAAAGGCAGTCAGTTCAGCACAACTAAAGACACCCACAAAAGAGCACTTCCAAACCGCTTCAGAAAGTGGTGAGAACAATGGGTTAAGTATTGTTTGAAGAGAGGAGGAATATTTTGAGAGTGATTAATGGCTATGTGTCTTTTAGTGTTATAAATTTTAAAAATTTAAATATTCACCATACTTGAGATCATACTTCATAGTGCCAGGCTCAGAGGAGTGTTTAGTTCATCGCTTGCCTCCAGACAGGCCATCAACACCTTCCTAGCGCACACATTTGTTCCTAATGTTTAAAAAAGGGAGGAAGGAAGGAAGGAAGGAAGAAGGAAAGGATGGAAGAAGGGAGAAATGGAGGACAGGAGGAAGAAAAAGAGGAGGGAAGAAAAAAATCATTTTGATTACAAATACATCTTTGCAAAATATACATAATTAAAATCTCATCAAAAACAACACAAAGGCTTACCTGCAATTCCATCACAAAAGCAAATAAATTCTCTTTAATCTTTGTCTGTATACATATAAGAATTTCACTATAAAAACAGTTAACATTTCCTGAAAGTCTGTTTCATGAATTTTGTGCTATTAGTGTTGTATCTAAAAGGCATTATCATACCCAGGATTGTCTAGATTTTCTCCTATGTTAGAAGTTTTATGATCATATACATTTGACACGGGATATGACCAACTTTGAGGTTATGAAGGGTATAAGGCTTCTGTCTAGACTTTTTTTTTTCTCAGTGGGTATACAATGTTTTCTATCACCATTTGTTGAAAATATTATCTTTTCTTCTTTTTTATGGTCTATTCATCTTCATCAAAGACAAATTGATTGTGTTTGTGTCTATTTCTAGACTCTCTGTTCTGTACCATTGATCTACTTGTCTATCTTTTCATCCGTACCACAATGTCCTAATAGTTTTATAGTGAGTATTAAATTGAATAATGTCTTTGAGTTTGTTCTTCTTCAATATCATGTTGGCTATCACAGGTCTTTTTCCTTTCCATAGAAACTTTAGAATTAACTTGTCAGTATTAATTTAATAATTTGCTGTTTGATTTTGATTGTGATTGCATCAAATCTATGGATCTACTTGGAAAGGCCTGGCATCTTAATATGGAATCTTTCTGTCTGTGTACATAAAATATCTCTCAATTTAGACCATAATTTTTAACCCAAAGAAACATGAACTGAAATTACAACAGAAGCAAACAGAATTGATCTGTGCATGTGGGTGGCTTTACCAACCTTCAGTCAGGCTGGTCTCTCTTTTAGACTAGGTCTAACTTTTAGGCCTTGTATTTGGCCTGCCTAAACCTATTGTAGCAAAATTCCTGCTAAGTTAGTTTGTCACGTACCTCCACATGCCTGCTATCTGATCTCCTTCGATGGCTCATGCCTTCATGAAGAATTCTCTTAGGTAGTGCTATACAGTTTGAGAGTGTCCCCCAAGGGTTCATGTGCTGGGAGCTTGGTCCTCAGTGTGGTAACATTGAGAGATGATATGGAACCTTTAAGAGATGTAGACTAGCAAGAAATAATTATGTCATTGAGGCCATTATTGCTTCAGAAACAACTGATGTCATTCTCCTGGTGAGCTCTCAGAAGAGTGTTGTATAAAAGAGCAAACTTAGCCCCTTAGCCTCTCTCTGGCTTTTCATCTCCTACTTGTATGTGGTCTTGTCATCCTGTCCCTTTTCATGTTGTGATGCAGTCAAGGGGACCCTTTCCAAAGGTCAAATAAACTGGGTCATCATCTTGGACTTTCTACCTCTAAAACTATGAACCAAATAAATCTCTTTTCTGTATAAATACCCAGTTTCAAGTATGTTGTTATAATAATAGAAAATGGGCTATCACAATTAGTTTACCAGGAAACCAACACACCAGTACTTGGTGTCTTCTCTTAGTAATTTTCCATCTATTGATTGACGGTCTTACTATGCTCCTTGGCTATAAATCCTCAGCTGTCTCTGGTGCATCAAGGCCTTACAGAGATGAGGATGTGGGCTGAGGAGTAGCAGGTAGGGGAAGGATTATAAAGCAAAAATAAATGGAAATATGAAATGCACAAATCAGGATGTCACCTGTGTGTTCCTTCATTTGTACATTTGCTAAATGAGAATAATAGCTCTCTCCTAAAGTTGGGTGAAAATTCCATGAGATCAGCATGTAAAATTTTTAGCCCAGCTCCTGATATTACCAAGAGCTCAGTGCATGCAAACTATAATAGATATAGGTAGGATGTTAAATAATATTCATGCTTCAATTTAAGTAAGTTTAATTTGAAAAAATACAAGCTTCCTTAGGAAAGTTGTGATGTTTCACATTATAGCAAGACATCCACGTTCACACTTTTTTGTTTTCCATTGTTGATGTTAACATTTTTATTTTAACTAGCTAATCTATTTGGTGAATTTCCAATAAGACCTGACTTGCAAAAATGTATTTGACACCCAATCTTTTACAGCTCATCCAAATACATGTACTAGGCCAATTTGTGCTGCCATAGAATCACCTGTCCTTATCTCATGCTATCTGGTGCAGTATAACAATGTACCTCAAATTGTAATGTGTAGAGCAAGCACCCTCAGGGGCTCATTAAATCAGACTGTGATTTAGTAGGGATGATGCCTGAAACTCTGAACTTGCTAAGTGATGCCCCTGGTCCAGAGGTCACACTTTGAGTAGCAGGATATGGAAGCACAGGACAGTGTCTTTTGTAGACATCAGGCTTTCCTAGAACCTGAAACAGCCAAAGGAGGACACAGCCTTTCACAGTCATTGTAAGATTATCGTTAGTCCCTATATTTTGATGGGCACTTTCTTCTTTAGCCCTCACTTAGGGCCTGATGTCTCTTACCACATAATCTGCACCATCTCACAGCACAAAGAGCTGGCTCTAGATCTTCCCCTTGCTCTTCAAAATCTGCAGGAATGACAAAGGCAGGGAGGACCTCAGGTGACTGGCACCCTATGGTCATTTCCACTGCTGGGCCCTACTACAGGTCCTGCTGGGATGAACAATCCATGCTCTGAGATATGAGCACACTGCTTACTCAGCAGAGGGTAGCTGGGCTCTAGGCTCAGGCACCAGTCTGCTGTGTGGCACTGAGCAAGTCCCTTTCTTTCCCTGGCTCTTGGCCTCTCATCTGTAACATACACAATTTTGATTTAGGCCTGTGGTTTCCAATCCTAATCATCTGGGTAGTTAGATGATAAAGAGATCTCAGTCTCCATCCTGACCTTTGAATCAGGGGGAAGGGCCCAGAGCAGGGAGTTCAAGTCATTGGTTCTACAGGGATTTATGGGGCAGGAGAAACAGATCCTAAGAGGGGCCCCAGTCACAAAGAGGAAAGGCTAAGAAACCTGCTGAATATAATGATTAAAACATCTTCCCCCTGCTTGCATGTCACTCTTCCTCCCCCACCAAACCCAGAGGGGTAGGAGAGAAGAGCCTTCTGTCAATGTTCCCTCCTCTCCCAGGCTCTGGAGGCTGGGCCACTTGCCTCCTGTTTACTGTAAATAGCAGGAGCTGCTGCTCAGACTTCCACTAATGCTGTCCCACCCTCTGGGATTCGCTTGTCCAACGCCACAGCCACCCTCAGCCTCCCTAGTTCCTCTACTTTGACTGCACCTGGAGGCTACAATCCAGTCCCAGAACCACAGAGAGAGAAGCCACAGAGACTTAGGACTGCACTCTTGTGTCTGAACTGACACAAGTGCCAGTGCCCTCCCTATACCTTGGAGACAACCTTCATTGCTTTCCTCCTTCCCCCTTGACCTTCTCTACCCTTCCATATTAGTCAGAACTTAGTAACAAGGGACAGCTACTCATGCAAGCTAGCACTGGGAAAAAAGAAATACTAAAGGGACTAAACAAAAAACTAGTGGCTCTTAAAATCAGGAAGCACCTTCATGTCCATCTGAATGTGGGCACTCAAATGAAGCACTGTCAAGGCTTGCTTTCTCAATGTTGTAGTCATTTGCTCCCACCAGATTGACTCTGATCATCTACAGCTCCAACTTCATATTCTCTCAGTCAAGTCAGCCTGGAAAAAGAAAGTTCAGCTGAGCTACTAGAAATTATGAAATCCACAGCACTTTTCCTTTCTTTTCCTCTCTCTCCTCTTCTTCAATCCCTTTTCAGATCTTTTTATTCTGAGATAAAATTAGTATGGTTTCTATCTTCCATACTCAAAAATCTTACAATCTAATGGAGAAAATACAGGAGCTATGCCAATAACTACTGCCTATCATCCTGTCCATGGCAGGTATGCTCAGATTCTGCATGCTTTTACTGGGTTTCTGGTACATGCTCGTTCTACATTGCTCACTTTTATTTCTATAATCTGAGCTGGCACATATGTTTGCAGCTCCCACAGCATGAAATTCTGCTAGAGTGCAGTTCCTGCTGGAAGATTTAGCCTGGGTCACTCAGGCCCACCCAGGAGTGTCCTAAGCAGGAAGCAGGGGTACTGGGAAGACCCAGGGAACTCCAGTGACTCTGCTTTTCCATCAAGAGATCCCACAGCTGGAGGTAAGAGGCAGGTAAGAAGGGAACAAAAAGGGGGTGATAGGCATTGTGAGCAAACCTGGGTGTAAGAAACAACAGGTGGGGGCCTTAGGTTGCACTGGATCTGTACAACATGAAATTGCTAAAATCAAGAGCTTCTTTCTTGTGGAGACCACAGAGGCCTTCAGAGAGGCCCACAATCCCCCAACATTGTAGGCAACAAGTTGCAAGACTGTGGTGGGTGTAGTTGTAGTGGAGATAAAGTTGCTGGCTCCCATCAAATTCTCAGATTCAGTGATACCTTCAGAACAGATCCAGAATCTGAAAGCAATGCGTTAATATTGTCACCATGCCAGTCCAAGCCACCTCCCTTGGCCCCAGTCCTATCTTTACCCCCTATCTTCAGGTCTCAATCTACACACTTCATCCCCATCCAAACCACCCTCTCCACACCTCACCCTGGCCTTGGTCTAAATTTGGTTCTACCCACTAGCCATGTCATCATTCTAAGCCATAAAATGACCTGATAGTAAATCAGCACACATTTAGGAAGTGCATGTAGTGATGAGCTCCTTCATGAATCTCAAGTCATCCTCATCATGAACCTGAAGTGTGGGTCCTGTTAGACAGTTTCACAGCTAAAGACTGATGGAAAGCTTAAGACACAAAGAAGGAAAAACCAATCAAGTACCCAAGGTACAAAGTCTAAGGAGATCTCACTTTCAGAGTCTGACCCTGCACTTTCAAAACCCTGAGATGGGAGCCTCCTTAAATCTTTCATCCTTGGCGCTGCCTTGCCTCATATTCCTGCCATCCCCACCACCTCCTGTGGAGTCAGTGAGCTCTAGCTGTATTTCACATTGCAATCCATGCTCTTAACTGCTAAGGACACTATAAAGATTCAAGATGATGCATTTATAAAAGAGCCAGTTCACCAATTGGCAAAGAACAATGCTAAGTAAAGTGCTGCTAAAAATCTCAGTTTTCTCCTCTATGTCATTGAACTCCTGTCTCGCAAACAGAATTTCAGAGTCCTGTAGCCCAGAAGGGTCCCAGGAGGATTTTGCAAGGCATTCTTGCTGTCTCCTCCTCTCTAACATTAGGACATTGTGGTTCCAGCAGTTAGGGGTCAACAGGGATCTCTCTCTGACTGAGCCAGGTCTTTGACTGACAGCATTTCCATTAAAACCAGTTCACCTGGCTCCAAATAATACAAACAGTCCCTTCAGGAGCTAGCAATTAGGCAGGATTTCAATTTTTTTTTTGTCCAAATTTTTATTACCTTACATTTAAAACGTTTATTACCCTGCTAGTTTCCGGCAGCAGTGCCCAGGCACAGAGATATGAAAAATAGAACTGCTGAGTCTCCTTAAATTCTTGGCTGAGGGAAGTTTCCGCCTTCCCCTACAGCAGGGTGGGAGCCCCCAGGGCACGCTGCCCAGGAAACTGGACCAGCCTGCAACTCTCTACTTGGCTGGCCTGGATACCCCCAGAAGGTTAGGAATCAGGGCAGACATAGCAAAGCCTGGCATATTCTCTAGAGGACATGGTTCCGTAGCCCAGCAGTCCAGCAGAGGAAAGGAGAATTGCAGTGTACTGAAGGCATATGAGCCAGGCCCTTGGAATATTATTTTACATAAGCCTCACATCATAGCCATTTTGCACATGAGAAAACTAAAACTCTGAAGTTACCTTATTCCAAGTTGTCACCACTGAAGGTGGCAGAACCAGGACTTGAACTAAGTCCACTCAGTACAATTTACAGGCCTTGCAACCTTGGGCAACACACTTTGCCTCTCTGGGCTTCGGTTTCCGTTTCCATACAATATGAGTGCTATTAGTACTTGTACCGTAGAGATGCTATGAAGCTTAAATAAGAAAACCCATAAGTACTTGGCATGACACCAGGCACACACCAAATATTTGTTGAATGAACTAATAACAAAATGAATGGAGGCAATGTAATTCTAGTCCTATTTATAGCCCTGTCATTGCTCTGTAACATGCAGAACTCACACTGAGACCAGAGCATGCCAACTTTCCCAGCTAATAATCTTCATGATATCTGCCTGAAAAGTGTTTCTCCATCTAAGGGTTTCTCTGACTACTAGCACAAATATTCTTTGATCAATGGCTAAGACATCTGAGAGAGCTTCCAGGAGCCTCCCAGCTGAATGGGGAGGCCTGCCCGACACTGCTCTCAAAATGTTCTCCCTTTGTCACATGTGCCTGTTCCACAGTTCTCACAAAAAGATGCCCCCAGTCATGCAGTAGTCCTAAAACTAGGCTCCGATCAGCATGCCATTGAGCACAGGGGCCATCTCTGCTTGTCTTCAGTTTGCTGTGCAGTGACATCTGAGAAATGCTCAAGAAATATTTGTGAGGTAAAGGAAACCAAAAAAGGAGTTGAGCATAAATATGCAAAACTCACTAGCTGTTTAGGATGTAAGCAATTATTTGGGCTTTAGTAGATACATTGATACCCAGCAATAACCCACAGGTAACCCTGATAGCTATTTCCAGGAAAATGTCATCTGCTGACCTGAATTTGGCTAAAATGTGACTTCCCTGGAGCTGTTTGACTGGTTCACATTGAATGATACTTGGGAAGGAAAGTAGGGAGGCAACTGCACCTTTTATGGGACTGTTGTTTGAGGTTTCCTCTTCCTTGTGCTGTGATAGACGCACACACTCACTGCTTCTCTCAGAGAACAGAGTGAACTTGTATTTTTCTAAATGAAGATCATATCGTGCAAGGGGAGTCTATCTGGATTGGTAGCAAGTCCACTGGGGGAGTCTCCAGGACCAACGTGATGCCTTTGGGCTGCGCAGCTTTATCTACTGTAAATCCAGGTTCTGTGACAGCAAGCTTCTGACTGCCGGCTCCCAGGGTGCCGCCATCTTTGAATCACGAAGACTCTTCTCCTCAGTGTTGAGAAAACCCAGGGCTGGCTGCTGATCACATCCAAAATGGTGGCATCCAAAGAGATGTCCATAGTAAAGAGACCAAGGTGGTAAGTAAGCGAGTAGTTGGTACTATAGAACAGGGATCCATCGGAATACTTAAAACCTTGACTTCTAGAGTTAGAGAAACCAGGTTTCAAAACTTGGCTCCACCACAAGCCAATCATAAAATTTTAGCCAACTTACAGAGTGTCTCAAAACTTCAGTCTCCAAAATATACAAAGAAGATAACAGTAATACCTCACTGGGATAAAAGTTTAAAGTTAAGTGAGCCAAATCCTTTTACTACCTGGAATTTGGGAATGCAGACCCTGGTGGATATGCCTGTTTCTGCATTACCTTGTAATCTGACTTGCTCTCTAGATGGTCAGGAACCCAGGTGACCAACACAGTGCCTGGCCCATGGTATATGGTTATCAGTGGCTAACTAAATGCTTATTAGAGGAGGTAGAGTGGAAATTAAAACATTCGGTTGTCATAGTACTGGTTTATATTCCTTCTCCCTAACTAAATTGAGGTCCTAAAGAGTCCAGATGAACTGTATTATTCCATGTATTCCTATGGCCTTGCACACACTCAACTTCTCTGAATCTCAGTTTTTCTACCTACAACATAGGGATAGAAGCTCTAGTTGCCAGGGTTTTGTGAAGGTGATGTGAGCTAATGCATGTAATACAGTTGGCAGGGTGCCTACATGCTCTGCAAGCCCTGTGATGACAACTGAAAGTTCTATCACACTCATAGAGTGTGGCCACCTGAATCAATTAGTAGATGAGTGTTGAGAATACTCACCTTTTAGCAAACGTTGATCTCCTATGCGCCAGGACTCGCATTGGCTGCTTTATCTCAAGATACAGAGTGGCTAAGTAACTTACCCATGATCAGACAGATACTAAGTGGGAGACCTAAGACTTGAGTCAAACATCTAGCACCACAGCTGCCATGATTGAACTTCACTATTCAGGTTCCTTAAGGTGGGGTTATGGTTCAGATCTAAAAAGTTTCCCCAAAATACATGTATTCAGAGATGGTACTTTCAGAAGGTGATGGATCGTGGGAGCTCTAGCTTCACTGGCAGATTAAACAATTGATGCGGTCATAATTTGATGACATTATTGAGAAGTAATGGAAACTTAGGAGGTGGGATTTAGGTGAAGGGAGAGGGTCATGGGATAAGACCTTGGGAACTGTATTTTATCCACAGCTCTGCCCTTTCCTTTCCTTCCCTTCCCTTCCCTTCCCTTCTTTTCCCTTCTCTTTTTTCTCTCTTCTCTTCTGTTCCCTTCCTCCTCCTCTTCCTTTTCTTCTTCTTATCCTTATTCTTCTCCCTTCCTTCTCCTCCTCCTCTACCTCCTTTTTCTTCTCCTCCCTCCCTCCCTTCCTTCCTTCTTTCCTTGGCTGCCATGAGGTGAGCAACTTTCCTTTCTTCTGCCACACCTTTCTACCATGTTGTTTTTTCTTCACCATAGGCCTAAAAACAATGGAGCCAGCTGACCATGGACTGAACCCATAAACCAAAATAATCCTTTCCTCCTTTAAGTTGTTTTTGTCTGTGACAGAAAGTTGACTAACCCAGGTGGGGTTTCTCAACCTCAGCACTATTGTTATTTTGGGCCACTTTGTTCTTTGTCCTGGGAGGCTGTCCTATGCATGGTAGGATGTCTGGCATTATCCCTGCCTCTACCCAGTGGATGCTGGTAGCAAACCACCCCCTGCCACCCAGTTATAACAATCAAAAGTATCTCTGGACGTTAACAAAGGCCACTTGCGTTAGGAACCCTCAGTTGAAACAGCTCTAAAGTCCCTCTTCCAATCCCTGAGCTGCTCTCTTTCCACCAGTACCCTGAGATCATCACATCCTGGAATGAAAGCACCTTGATAGATAAGAAGTTTTAGCCCTGCATCAGTTCCTCTAACTTGTGTACCACCTAATAAGCCAAGCTGCTTTAGTGGAATTCCTTTTCTTCTCAGCCAGGGTTCAAGAATTTGCCCAGTTACCCAACTTGGAAATGAAGGCATCACTTGTGCCCCCTTTTTTTCCCTGACCAACACCATCTAACCTCTCACTCAATCCTATTGGCACTTCCTCCTGAATGCTACTCAAATCCATTCCCTCCATTCATTCATCCCTTGCTCTCCTCATCATGCCCTCTTCAGTTGCCCCAGTCAGGCTACCATGTCTCACCTCTGGATCAGCCTCCCAGCCAGTCTCTGCCTCCAATCCTACCTTCACAAGTGCAAGATGATCTTTCCAAAATGCAAATCTGGTTAATCCCTGTTTTGAATGTTTCCTGAGAGATCCTCTGCCCCTGAAAGAGTGGAAGTGATGGCAGAGCTCAGTTCAACTCAAAGTTCCGGGTAAAGTATGAATGAGCCTCCATCCACACACTCTTAGCTCCCTGTCCTGCAATCGTGAACTAAGATTTCTGTGTCCTTTGCTACTCATCAAGCTTTGCACAAGCAGAGACATCTCAGTTCCTGGGTCCTCAGTGTCTGGCACAGAATGCACTCAGCAAGTGCTTGTTGGATAGTTGAATGGGTGGATGGATGGACAGACAGGTGCAGGTTTTAAACTCAGAAATACATCCTGAGTCTACTCCAGGCTCCTGAAATGTCTGTGGGATGATCGTCTTCTGCTTCAAATGACTTCTCCATTGCAAGTGCAAGATGAATATTCTTCCTACAGGGACATTTTGGATCCAGGGAAGGGGATATGCAAACTAGCACAGGATATGGACAAGATGGAGCATGGTTATGCATATGAAAGGTCACTTCTGAGTCAGGACTATGGGGACTACTTATAGGAGGGAGAGTCACTACCCAAAAAACCTGGCCCTGGAGATTAAGAATGTGATGACCAGTATTTGTGGAAGAATGAGCAACAATCATCATTGCATTTGATGTGTGCAATCTCACCACCCAAGGGGCTTTCTTTATAATGTGAGGAACAGGTTTGTTCTAGCAGAGAGGCTGCTGGGACCAGCATGGCCATGTCTAGATTAGTGAACACAAAGCACCCAGCTCCCTTTCTCTTCTGCAACACCCTGACCACCCCACCCCCACCCCACCTGGGTCTAACTCCCAGGAAGGGGGCCAGCCAGCCAGAACTTGGGGCTGGAGACAGTGACAGCTGCACCTGCCCAGAGCCAACAAGATTTGTTCCCCTGGCTTTTCCACATCAGTGATTCCAAGATCGGGTCTGATTGCCCATGCTCCTTCTGAGGCTTGCCAGGGGCAGAGCAGGACTCAGGGTAACTTTATGTCTGAGTTACCTACTGAGAGGCACTGCAGGAGGTGGCAGATAGCTATGACTCCCCTTTATTACCCTTCCTACCCACATACACAAACCAAGAAAGTGACTGGTAGGAGCAAAGGAGCAAGCCAGTGACAGGCTAGATAAAGGGTCATAGGAGGTTAAGCCAGGTAAGAAAGGAGTGACAGGTGCCTGCCTGGTCTTGGGCTAATGAGATGCTAGCTTAATGAAAATTATAGCTACAGCTCACAGGACCTGAAGTCACAGGCCAGATTCTTTAAGTCAGGATAATTTAATAATGTCTTCTTAGGTAAACTCCAGAGTCATGGAGAAGAGAGCCCCAACCCAATTTCCTCCCTCTCATCTGTGGAATTCTGGGAAAATCCCTTTACTCCTCTGAGCCTAGGCTTCCCAAACTGTGGAATGGAGATATGCATGAGGATAAGTGAGACAATAGATCAAGGGCTTAGCACAGGACCTGACAGATTGTAGATGCCTGATGCAACTTGGCTTTGTAGTAAGCCATCCTGACAAGGTGTAGGGAACAGGATGAAGTGGTCACTATAAGATGAGGGGAAAATGGAGAGACTGGAAAAGAAGCTCTACCAGGAGCTTCCCTGGGCTTCAGTATTCCATGTCCCAAGTTACAGGCAGCTCTGTCAATAGGGCAATAGACTCTTCTTTGACAGTTATGGTAGGTGCCATTGGTTACTCATCAAACAACCACGTTTCTGCCACCCAAAGGACTTCTTCTTTGTATACAGAGCCTATGTCCCATCATATAACCTAAAAATGTTGGATACAGGCTTTCCTAGGCTTCCTTGAGTATGTTCACCATTCATGGAATCGAATATTCTTCTTTGGGTGGACATTGATTTTGATGTTTGTGATGCTGAGAGTTGCAGCCACCATGCAGCCATAAAGGATGAGCCTTCTACACCAAAATACAAAGGATCAGAAAGATGGGAGGAACATTCTGGAATTTTCTTGATTCTGGGGTTCTTGTAATGAGGAAAAATAAAGGAACTCATTACTTACGTCACTTCTAGTCAGGTCTTTTATTATTTAAAGAAAAAAAGCTGCCCTAGTGTCAGCCTTTTGAACTTAAGAAAGAGGGTCTGGGGTGCTATTGTATAGCAGGTGTTCCCTGAGCCTTCTGCTGCCTTCCTCCAGCTGGGGTGGGAGTCGCAGTTCTTATGTCACTAAAAGCTGCTGGATTTGAGACCAAACCTCCCGAAACAATCTGGAGAGTCACTTCCATACCTGGCCTGGCCAGGCGTCACTCTATGTGTTCACTGTTTCTGTTGACAAAGTAGACTCCAGGGACAACAAATCAGACAATCCTAGAGAGGATGGAAAGATGTGGAGCAATAAGTACATGTCTCTACTCATGTATTTAATTAATACTTACCTAAAACCTGAGGGCCAGGGATACATCTCAGTGGCACAGTGCCTGCATGGCAAGCGTAAGGTCCTGAGTTCAATTCCCAGTACAAAAAAATAAAAAGCAGTAAAACCTTAATAGCCCCCAAATTCTTAAAATAAAATTTGGTATTTACTTTTGTACTCCTTTCAAATCCCAATATTCCAGTGTGGTCCAAGAACAACAAAATGTTGGGAGCCACTATATTGTGCAAGTTGCTAACCCTTCTATGCCTCAGTGTTCTTCTCTGAAAGAAGGCAATATAGTTCTTCAAGTGGCCTGGTTTATTCCACGAATCAGTGAGCAGGCATGATTTCCAGACCCCTTTGAAAACAAAAATGTGCACTCGTGGACAGAAGTCTAGACTGGGGGATGGCTTCAACGTTAAGATCACATGCTCTGGAATCTAGCAGGTCTGATTTAGAGTACTGGAAGGCAGATTAAATGTAAACCCGTATGAATGGTTTTACTTATATAGGTCTCAGGATCCACACCAATTAACTGGGAACACAAAGTACTTATCCCATAGGTGCTATTAAGATGCCTTGCACCGACTATGGAAGGTCTTGGCACAAGTAAATGTTCAATAAATAGTCTCTATGTTGTCTCTGTTTGTCTTCTTGTTCCTGTCAGGTCTCTGATGTTTGGGAAACATTTTCTTCAAAGGCCTCACAAAACTCTCCTGACAAAATTCATTTTAGTACAAGAATCAAACACATAGACACCTTCATGTAGAGGAGGAGGGAACCTCTGCATAAACAAGTAAACTGTGGCAAAGTCAGAAAGCCAGAGAAGAGGCCTCTGAAAACAGCATCCTGATCCCAGCCCACCCAGACCCCATGTCACTGACAGGGAAACTGAGGCTCAGAGAGAAGAAAGAGTTTGCCCAACATCACATAGCTGAGGCCCAGGTCATTTGACTTCCAGGGTAATATCCTCCCAAAACAGAAGCACCCAGAGCCAGACACAAGGAAGTCAGGAGTTCAAGCTGTAAAGCACTGCTAAGAGTAGCAAAAGAAAGGATGGAGAAAACTCAAGCCCTGCTCTGCTTCTCACCTTTCCAGTGCCAACCATTCCATAATCCTCCATGATCTGATATTCACCCCTGTTCACCTCCAACAGATATTCTTGGAAAGAATGGGTCAGAGTTGCAGGAATCATGCCCATTTGAATTCTGTTTATTACAAAGGATACCCTCAAATATTAAAAGATTAGGCTTTATGGATCTGGGTAAGATAGTTTGCAAATTAAGTACTTGGTTAAGTCTCTATCTCTGGGGGTCTCCTCTATGGTCCTCCCTAGAACTATAATAAAAACTGAATATAAAGACAGTTCATCCAGGACCCTGCCTCAAGTCTCAGAGTCTAATGAGGGAATTTTGTATGCTAATTACATAGATATGCTCGGGGTACAAAAATACGCTGGGCTGAACATTTAAAATTTCCACACTTTTCTGGAAGTATGTTATACTTCAATGACAAACTTTCAAAGTCTTAGTTCAAAACCCCATATACCTCACTGCCAACTACTTAATAAATATTAATATTGCTAGTGTCCAGTAGAAGCAGTAGCTATGCCCCAAGTAGAGGCTTCACCAAAATCATCTGAGTCCAGGACTTTGCTAGTCTCCAGAGTTCAGAAAAGGCTGATACTGATTGAGGAAACTGAGACCATGGGGCTCAAGGTCATAGGAATCAATAGGAGCTGAGTCAGACGGAGGTTAGTGGTACCTCCCCACCACCACCACCACCATCATTACCACACTCCTCCCCCTTCCCTGGCTGCCTCCCAGGCTGGCTCGTGTCTGCACCCAGCAGGGGATGGGGGCCCATTAATTCCTAGGCAAATGGGCTCTGGGCACGTGTGTAGGCAACAGGTCCCAGGACAGCTCAAACAGGCCTGCACCGCCTGGTGCCCTGCGGCAGCCACCCCCTGGCCTCTAAATGATGATGTGGAGCACTTGGTTGTTTTCAGGGTAAACAGGAGGGCTGGGGTGATTGGGGAGGCAGGTATGCACCTCTACCAAGCCAAAGCAGGGGGAAATGTAGGGCTCCTCCTGCACCCTGGGAGGTTGCTCAAGAACAGTTAGGGGCCAGCCTGGGCTGAAGGCTGCTGTCAGGGTCAACATCAGCTGTCACAGAAGGAGGGGCTTTGCTCTGTCCATCTCCAGTGGACTCTACACGCTCCATCTTGGCAGCTTCTGGCCAGGTGAGACAGGAAGGGTAGGGTTAACACTCAGCTCTCCAGCACAGAAAGGGGATGAGGAAACCTGACAAGACAATGTGGGAGCCACATTCTGCCTCCGTCTGTCTCCCCTGTGCCTGGTAAAGTTCTTAGGTCCTTGGCTAAGAGGCAGCATGACAAAATACGACTACACACAGACCCAGACTGTGTGGGTCCAGTTACTTAGCCTCTCAATGCATAAATTTCCTCATTTCTAAAATGACAAATTACTGTTGTCACCCAGTAATTTAAGTGGCTAAAAAGTCATGTTAATGAGTCCTGTTTCAGCAAGCAGTCATCACTTGAGATAATTACTTGAAGTACTTAGCAGTGAAATAAACAGAAGGTTAAACATCTTATACGAGAAATTCAGAAATTCGCAGTAAGAATAAAGAGTAAAATAAAAGATAAGTGATAGGAAACAGAGAGCTAGACTTTGTGGAGAACAGAAGATAACCAGTTCCCTAAGATAAATGTAGTTGTTATGAATAACAAACATATACTAATAAAAATTAGTACGCAAAAGAAACAAAATCACAAAACTTGATAGATTTAAGAAATAAAAAAACAAAGTCCTTGCCAAAGTAAAGTGTCAGTAAAGATAAACCTGATCTAAGATTCAATAAATGTTAGCTGTTGTTACTTCTATTAGTGTCAAAGGCACTGTTTTAAAGCAGTTTTACTTGTACCCATGAACTTTGGAAACTTCTCATTTTGCTTGAAGTTGAGGGTTTACATTTGCGTCTGGCTGTGCTTTTGGGGATACAACACTAGATAACTCTGTCAGTCTCAGTATCCTTATTCAGAGAATGAGCCAAATGGATAAACTGCAGTATTTCTGCATTCACAGAACTTGGTGTTTGTGTGAAGACAGTATGATTGCCAGGTGTAGAGTGCCTGACTAGAAACTTTTCTTTCTTCCTCCTCTCAAAGTCAGTCTCTCCTCTCTCTCTCTCTCTCTCTCTCTCTCTCTCTCTCTCTCTCTCCCTCTCATTTTGATTTTAATCTGAAGTTAACAAAGTAAAGATTAGTGGTTAGTGACAAAGTTGGCTTTATCAGCTTCAGCCACCAAGGATATTTGCATATTGGTAAAGAATTGGGGACATGAAAACATCTCTTGTTTCAAGAGATGTTTGCAAATGGTAGGATTATCAAGTTTCT
Organism: Dasyprocta punctata; assembly: GCA_004363535.1. Taxonomy (NCBI): domain Eukaryota; kingdom Metazoa; phylum Chordata; class Mammalia; order Rodentia; family Dasyproctidae; genus Dasyprocta; species Dasyprocta punctata. The sequence goes on along the minus strand of RJWM01008315.1, from coordinate 55,973 downwards.
TCCATTTTCTCATTTACTCAGTTCACTCCCTGAAGACTATTTTGTGAGGTAGACTTCTGACAACTTTATTTCATTACAAAAAAAAAAAAGAATACATGTGTTTAGAAAAATGCCAAAAATTCAGAGATGATTAGAAATAAATCAAGTAGTTTCTTAAATCTCCTTTATTTCCTTCATATTTCTTTTCTGTTTCTACCTGCCATGTAAGCAAAATATTGACAACTGGTGTGGATCATTCCATGTCTCTCTTTAGGGTCACAGAGCCATGTATGTTTCCAGAAGTTTACTTTTTTTAAATCATAGTATACATATTTGTCTATACATACTTCTTTTTTCAATGAATGCATCATGGCCATCTCTCCAGATCAGTTTTTAAAATTTGTTATTGTGCAGATCTGTTAACCCAATACTGCAGTGTATCATAGTTTATTAAGTTTATTCAGCCTGTCTTCCACAGCCATACATGTGTTTTGTGTTTCTTTTCTTTTCTTTTCTTTTTTTTCATTTTCCACTTGACAATCACAATCAATGCAGCAACTATCAACCTCGTACATGAATCCTTATTAACTTTCACTTCTCTTGGTTGGAGTCCCAGAAGTGCTATTACTACTCAGAGTGAAAGTAATACCTGCATACCCTTATTTAAATTGAAGATTTGCTGACTATAGCACAGCATTCTAGAAAGCCTGAAGATCTGGCAGGAGGATGGCGGACCATGCTTACTAAGGACCAAGCACACTGCTTCATGGATTATCTTGTTCAATTCTCCCCTTCACTTTGAAGTTTGAGAGGCAGGGTTGGAAAGTACTCATTAAGCAGATATGGAAATTGAAGCTCTCAGGGAAGAAATTACCAACTAAACTTGGGGGATTCTGAGACATAAGCTTGACTCTGTAGAGCTAAAAAGCCAAAACTATCGCCACCTCAGATTTGCTGCTATGGACTGAGCCATACACAAATGTGTGGTGTGGGGAGACCAGAAAGTTTCCAAAGCTGAAAGACATCTACTGTCAGGGCAGTTGGATAGCTCTAGGGGCCACCTCTGCTTATTACATTTTTTTTTTTTTGTTTCAATCTACCAATATTCTGGCTAAATGGCATCTTTAACCAAAAGAAAAAAGATATTTCCCCATCTGCATCTCTGATTTCTTTCTTTTCTTATTGCCAGCAGGCTGGAAAGAAGCCAATACCTTGCAGATGACCTGCAGGCCCCACCAGGATAGACTGGCCAAAATCTTTCAGGGCAAGAGCACCAGCCAGAGCACAGTGGGAATCAGAATTTCTCAATCCACAGAAACCTAAGGAAGGGAGGAGAATTCTTTGACAAGTTCTAGGCCATTGGACCTGAGAAGAAATTTTTGGTTTATAGCCCTTCAAATACCTAATCTATATAGTGAATAAACTGAGGCAGACAAATTAGAGATGGAACAAATGGGAAGATACTAAGAGATGATGCACAAAAGACAAAGAGAAAGATGGAGGAAGGGAGGCAGGGAGAAAGAGAGAGAGAGAGAGAGAGAGAGAGAGAGAGAGAGAGAGAGAGACAGAGACAGAGAGAGAGAGAGAGACTAAATTACTAAATTACTGGAGCCAGAGGCAAACATTCTCAAGATCAGCAGAGGTATTATTCAAATAGCGTATTTGAGTCCTTTTTGACTATGAGGATAGAGAGGTAGTAGGGTCAGAGATCATCCTGAAGTGATCCATTTCTGAAAGCAAGATTGCACTTAACAGATGTGCAGATGAACAACTGACCTTTGTGCTGCCCACTTGGCTTCACAGACCCCCTTTCTTCTATGACATGTCAGAGTCCTAGCAAATGGCCAGTCCAGACAGAAGCTAGAGATCCACAATCCCCGTGAGAGTGAGGCTAAAAATCCAAGAGCAAAGGGAAGGAAAACTAGAAAGTCTGGGGTTCAGCTGTCTAAAGGATTCTGAAGACAATATTTCCAGTAAGTCTCAGAGGCCCCCCTTGTCACTCTTCAAGCCCTTTTCCCACCAAGATGGTCATGGCTGGAGAGCCATGGGCATTTGGTCTGATCAGGGTGTCTGAGCCATCTCTGGCAGAGATCAGGGTGGAGGAGAGAATAGATGGCTTATTTCAGACATTTAAAAACACAAAAAGACTTAAGTGTTTTAGTGTTCAATATATCCCAGGCCCCAAAGTAAGGGGTCCAAGGCAAGTGCCACTCTTGAGGCAAGGGATTTCCTGGCTCCTCTCTTTGGCCGTGTGCTGAGCACCAACCCTGCTGCCTTCGTCAGACCCAGGCCTGATTACATGAAGAACGAAAGCTGGCAAGTGTTAAAATTAGAGAACCCTGAGCTCTGATCCTGTCTCAGATGCTGACTGCAGTGTGCCCTTCAGCAGGTCGCTTCACCTGAGTCTCAGTCTAGTGCTCCATCTGAAAAACAGGCAAAGGAAACAGGCAAAGGAAAAATGTGAAGGGAAAAAAGACATATTACAGCATTTATGGAACATTCAGCTCAGGGCTCAGCAAGGAATGATCAATGTATGACCTCGTTCTTCCCTTGTGGCACCTTGTATCAGGTGTTTCTGTCACCAGAACAGAAGCTGTGACATGTAAACTTGCATAGAAATCCTCTGGACCACTACTGGTCAAAATGACCTCTCTTGGTCTGACTCAGGGACCTAGGAAGGGCATAGGAATCCGGCTCTCAGTAACCCTAGAACCACAAAAGGAGCAGAAGAGAGAGGAGTCCACGTGCAACCCTAAGAAACACACTAGGTTCTAAGTTGAAGCAAGTGCTCTCTTGGCCAGTTCCGATCCAACACATCACCCCTGCTCTCCACGTCCCCAGCCGCACTACCTCCTGCATTCTGCAAAGGGCTGAGAATAGGCCCTTTAATGCTCCATATGGCTTGGACCAGACCAGCCCCTATTTACTAAGCAGAATGGAATTGTGGGAAAGAGAGGTTGCAGGGGAGGCCACCCAACCTAATTCAGTTCCCCTCTGGTCCCTTCATTGTTGAAGCCCCAACCCAGGCCTCAGCCACAATGTGGGCCCCAGCAGGACAGCCTTATTTGCCTCTTGTGGCCAGCTCAGCCCAGTTCCCAGAGACAACTGGGGGATTCTCAGGCTCATGCTGCCCTCTAGAGGGCATTTATTGAAACTTTGGCTCCTGAGCCTGAAGAACCTGGGGAAAATGAAACCGAGGGCACCCAGAGCCCAGCTGAAACCCATGTGGATGGCAACAGAATGCAAAGGAAAAGATCTGCACATTGAAGTGATTCAGCCACTTCCCCTTAACTTCTTTATCTGTAAATGGGAATCATGATGATACCGACCATGTGCAGCCTCTGAGGGAATGGGAGTGACATGACCAACAGAAGAGAGTAATTGCAGCTATTCTAGCTAACTGTTGAGAGCTTATTGTGAGCAAGGCACTGTGTTTTTACACATATCCGTTCATTGCATCTTCTCTGAAGACAAACTTCTGAAGGGGGAACTATTACTATTCCCACTTTACAAAAGAGAAAACTGATGCTCATAGAGAGGTGATTTGCTCAAAGTCTACTTTGAAAACCACAGCCAGGTTACCAGCCCAGGCATATGTGACAGTAGACCCTTGTCCTTCATCTACTACCAAATCCTACTTCCTAGTAAGTTCAATTTACTCCCTGTCATCGCCTCCTCCTTCTCTTTCCCCTGTCTCTCTCCAAGCTTCTCCTTCATCTTTTCTTCGTTTTCTGTTGTCTCCATTAGACTTGCATGTCAGCTTCCCATGGTCCTGGCAGAGCAGAAACCCTAACCTTTGCACAGAGGAAGCAAATTTCTGCTCAGACCATGAGGCCCAGGATAGTGACACACAATGGAACACTCTGGTCCTGGATCCTGATGTGAAAGATGCCTAGAGCCACATCCCAGGCTCAGACTGACACACATGTTGGTGATGCAGGAATAGACTATTTTAGGTTTCTGGTCAAGGAGGCTCCTGCAGCATCCCTGGGTCAGTAGAAAGGATGGAAGTTCATGGTTATTAAGCACTAACTGACTTCTCAACACTGGGAAATGTCTGCTCTCACTGAATCAACCACTGAGGTAAAAGTGAGGTTGTTTATAGAGGTCCGTTTGATAGTGAAGAAACCTGTGTGATTGGTGAATAAAGATAACGGCAGACCTAATCAGGATCTTAAAATGCAAGCTGCCCTGGGGGTTGAATAGGAAGTACAACCCTTGGTTCCACTGAGGGTCAAAAAAAAATGGGCAAATTCCAAAATGGGAATTAGAAGTTGGGTCTTATTGAGTGACAGTTCCACAAGTTCTTAACAGAGGATTTACTAGGAATGAGACTCTCACAAAATTATCCTATTGAAATCTGTCCTCATTTCTGCAGGACATAATAGGAAAAGAACATGGCATCATGCTAATTTAAAGTGGTAGTTACAAACGTCATCATATTCCTAGTACTCTTCTTTCCTCCAAAGCTGAGACACACAAGACAGGTGATTTGGAGGTAGCCTTGTTCTTGATTCTCCACTTCCTTGTTTCTGGCACCAGTCCCCATTCTGTTGCACTATGAAAATCTCCAGCCTGGGCACTGCAGGTCTGGATAACAGTTCCAGCTTCCTGGACTGCCACTGTCTCCTGGGCAGATGGAAGGTCTGGGGACCTCCATCTGCTCATCATTAAAGTCGAGAAATTGAACTTGATGGTAAGTTTCTGGCATCTTAACAGTCTTGGGCTTCTGTCTAGTAAGGATGAAGCTATTTTCCTAGCCATATGGAATTTGAGTGTACCTAGTTATCTTTATAATACTTGGGGCCAATGCAGGGCATGTCACAGTGGGAAGGACCAATGATTTTAGCCCAAACTTGGTCATTACCAATGGAGGACACATGTCAAGCCACATGGAATGAGCCCACTTTTTTTCTTTTCAAATCTTTTATAGAGAAAGAAACACAATTTCAAAACATAATAATTAGGGGGTAACAATAGTATATATATTGTGGATTGTTATCTTCAAATCAGTTACTCATAGTACAAGATATCTGCATTTAATAGTCCAATAATAGCACAAACTTTTCTCTTTAATGAATTCAGAGAAATCAGTAATACAACTATCTTAATTATCACATATATATAGATATACATGATATATATGTGTACATACATATATTGTATATGTATACAACATATGTATATACATATACATACATATGTGTATATAGACATATATTGTATATGTATACAACATATGTATGTATGTATACATACATATATATTATATACATACACATATATTGTTTCTTTCAGCTTCTTACAGTAGTGAGACGATACGATGTTCACACGTGTGTCTGATTTATTTCATTTATGAGTATGGCCTCAAGTTGCATCCATTTGCCTATAAAAGTCTCAAGTTTATCCTTCTTTATGACTGAGTTAGACTCCATTGTATAAAATATTACATCTTTTTTATCCACTCCTCAGTCTCTGGGCATTTAGGTTGTTTCCAACATCTAGTTATTACAAACTGTGCTGCTATAAACATGGGTCCACATACATCGCAGTGGTATGATGTTTTTAATTCTTCTGGGAAAACACCCAGAAGGGGAATAGCTGGATCAAATGGAACCTCTAATTCCAGTTTTTTGAGGAATCTCTACATTGTTTTCCATAGTAGTTACACCAGTCTTCACTCCCACCAAAAGCGGAGAAGGGCTTTTTTCCCTCAGAGCCCCTTCAGCATTTGTTATTGGTTGATTTCCTAATAATAGCCATTCTTTCTGGGATAAGGTGGAATCTCAGTGTTGTTTTAATTTGCATCTCTCAAATGACCAGTGATGTTGAACATTTTTTCATGTATTTATTTGTTGTTTGTATTTCTTCATATGAAAAGTGTGTATTCATCTCAGGTGCCCATTTTTGGATTGGGTCTTTAAATCTGGAAGGACTGATTATTTTTTTCTTTCTCTGTTTACGATAATAATCCTTTGTCTGAGGAGCAGCTATGAGCTCACTTTCCATCTTATTACCTCTATCATAGAGCTATTGGGGTGACAATATAGATAAAGCACTTAACACAGTATAGATACTTAAAAATCCCCTGTTGCCTGAATGACAGGACCCATGTAGAGGTGGATTTAACTAAATTACTAGCTTAAAAAGTGGAATACTGTTCCTGCTCCAAAATAAGTTGGACACATTTATCCCTATCAAAGATCAGTTCCCAGCAAAGGCATGCTTCATAGCACCAGTTAGCACACCTGGAAATCAGGAGCTCTATTGTTTTCCCTAATGTTCCTGGAAATAGCTACAGAGTTAAACTTATTGATACAAAAATACTGGCTGGTTCTGGAAACTGGAGCTGACTTCCTTTACCCAGGAAGAGAATTTTCAGAGAAACTGATTTTTCTCTTTAAAACACCCATTTTTTCCTATGCTGGAAAATCAGATAGACCCTGCTTCTAATGTCCCAGAACCCTAGTCCATAAGAGGGTTCAAGACTAGAGGCACCTTGAACACTAGTTCAGCCTCACCTGATGGGAAAGATAGTGAAGGGCTACATGTCTCAGGTAAGTTAGGCAGTTAATACAGAAGTAGGTGCAATTAAATGATGGAATTAATTTTTGTGATACGATGTTGCATTTTCTACTTCACACAGCACTTTCATATACCTGACTTCACTTTATGACTCTTAAGGTAGATATCAGTGTCTCCATTCAACAGATAAGGAAGTCCAAGTTCAAAAATGCTAGAGGGATTTGCCTATCACCATTGCTCCTACTGCCTTATTGCTAAGGTTGACCCAGGACTTTTCTCTGTGGATCTGGAAAGCATCAGAGTGGTCCTAAAGGAAGGCAAGTATTCTTAGGAATCCTGGACTCAGAAGTTTAACTAGTGAAGTATGTAAAGGAAGCCTGTGTATGTCAGGATGACTACTGAGTGCGAGCGAAGTGATCACTCACACGTCCTGGGTTGGGGAAGATGGGCTATGTCCCTTCCAAAGGCCACCTATTGGCCTAGACCTATGCTAAGTACTGGAAATATCAGAAAATGTGACTCCTGTCTCAAGAAGCTGAAGGCTGTCTGAAGAGATAGTGCAACTCCAATGAAACAATGCAAATGGCATTATTCAGCAATTAAAAGGAACAGACTATGTTGACACACACCATATGAACTTAAAAATGTTATGCTGCACAGGAAAAGTCATACATAAAGGATACTGACCATATGATCCTAGATATATCAAACTATAAGAGATATACAATCTGCAAGTACAAAAAGCAGATCAGCAGCTGCCTGAAGCACAGCATGATTTGGGGAGGGGGGAGTGTTCCACACAATTGTGGTAATAAACATGTATATAAGGTTTTGCATAAATTTGTCAATGTTCATTGAAAGGTACACCTAAAATGTGTGTGCTTATTATAAATAAACTATACTATAGAAATCATTATGAAAACAGTTCTTGCTTTTGTGGGACTTTTCGTCTGGTAGAAAATATAGCCATTAATATAGTCCTTGTGTAAATAAATGAAAAATAATTATAACTGGGCTATTAATATAGTCCTTGTGTAAATAAATGAAAAATAATTATAACTGGGACAAGGGTTATGAGTGCTATTATACAGAGTACAAGAGTGTATAATAAAGACATAGTCATGCCGGTGGACTGAGAAACCCTTGCCAAGGGGTTAGTATTAATCTGAGGTTACAGCAATAAGTAGGCTCGAGTCAGAGAAGATGACTTGGGCTGAAGGAGCAGCATGTGCCATGGCCCTGTGGTTGAACAGAATCTGTTGAGCACTCCTGAAAGGACAATGGAATTGGAGCAGAAGGAAAGTAGTGGCAGAGGATGAGTTTTAGGAGGTGAGCAAAGGCTTCCCATATAGAGAAAATCAGTCTTAGATAAGAGTTCACATTTTCTCATAAGAAGCAGGAAGTATACTGAAATGGTTTAAGGAGTTGTAGAAGAAGAACTTAGTTGATGGGTTAACACTGTGGAATTAGTAGTCATCTCCCTTTCTCTTTTATTCTGACTTGAAGGTTCTTGAGATTAGAGCTAAATCCTGCCAAGTTGTGTAGCACCCCCAAAAAAACAATTTTCAGCAGTACTCAATATAAAGTATTTGATGCATAATCATTCTAAATGACTAAATGAAGAAATGAATGGATGAATGAATAGATTTTTTCATGATTCAGTTACGTGCTGTTCTAGTCATCTAACAATTGATAAATCTGGACTAATTTAATTCTTCTCTGCATAGTAGCCTTTTGGTCCCAGATCTTCTCTATAAACCCCTGTGACCCAACCTCTGCCAACTACCTGTGGCTCACGCTTCTTGGCATTTGTTGCCTAGGTGCTTAGGTTCTTTTTAAACACACCGCTCTTTCTTTATAGTTCCTTTTGCTCTTCATTCACAATGGTCTGCCTGTTAGCCAGGATAAACTAACACAAGTGGTTAGGAGGCAAAACTTGTCACACTTACAGTTAAGGACAAGCCAATTAATGCTATATCATCAACACAGGCTTCCAAGTGAATCTTCTACAGCAAAAGACTCTGAAAAACTGTAGGCAAAATTGCATTGTCCTACATGAAGGGAAGCATCTGTCTTTCTCTCATGTTCTTTGAAGCAAATTCACTTCTCCTCTGATATTTGAATAGAAATTTGACTTTTATTCTGGCAAAATTATAAAGAAGACAAAGGTGAGGTTCAGAAAAAATCTCAGTTTGGCGTGGAGGGTAAAATGCAGCATCTGTAGTATGCAGCATCAGTAGAACAAATGGCTTTGGAATTAGACAAATGTGATTTCAAACTCCAGCCACATCTGAGAAAGCATGGTTTATGGATGGCTGGCCCCAAGCACCTGATATATAGTAATGATAATGATTCGTGATGAAGGTAGTACATGGCCCTGTACTCACAGGCTTCATTTAATGCTCACAATGACACTAGGAGGCAGTTTACATTTACAGGAAAGCATACTGAGGATCAGACCCAGTATGGTTAAGAAATAGAAGTGAGTTTCTTTCCAATTGAGGTAGCTTTAAAACTCAGTATATTGTCACTTTTATTACTATTACTCTTAACAGATAAACTTCTAGGATTAAAACCTTGAGACTTCAACTGCATAACGAAGTCTCTTATCTCCCCAGGTGGACTATGATTTAAACTGAAGTGCTTGCATTTCCTTCACCTCTATATTTCTCATCCCTACTTCTCCAGAGCCAAATGATGTGCACAGTTTACAGGCTCAAGAAACATCAGTTGACATGAAGGAGTGTTTAGGGAGCCCAAAATTCTGGCTGAAGCAGAATTAACCACTCTTTCCCTCCTGACCCATTAAAAAAAATCTTAAATATGAATGCTCATTTAAAAGTAAACATACAAAATTCAAAAGCTTTAAAGATGGGAGGCAAAAAAAAAAAAAAAAAAAAACAAATTCTGATCCTACCACTCAAAGGTATAGTTTTGCTTTATTTCCCTCCACTCTCCCAATGCCCGTATTTACATTCTAGCTCTTGATCTAAGAAACTATTCCTTATAAAGGTTTATTTTTGTAATAAAAATCACTTGTTTGCACATTGAAACTATGAAAAATGGAAAATAGTAGTAGTTATATATAAGGATTTAATTGCTAACATTTCAGCATATTTTGACTTGAATTTTGCATATTCCATTCTGAGGAACCATAACTGCAGAAAAGATCTGCTCAGTTGTTTCTCTCTAACATGGGGTGTAGAAAAGATAGATTTGTGATTTGTTGTATTGGCTGCATGAGCTCAAAATTCTTTAACCAGCTCCAAGCTGTTGAGACTACAATTTGTTTCCAATTCATCACATTTCTAAATGTGAAAAAACATTTTGACTGTTGCCACTGGTAAGATCCTCTGGTCATTCAATCAGGAGTCAAGGTCACTGGTGCAGCCCTGGGGATGGTCTCAGGATTCCGAAATTTGAGTTTCTTCAACCTTCCATGCTGCGCCATCCATGAAACTGAGAGCATCCAACGGATTTGAGTCATTGTGGGAGTAAATTTCTGGCAGGAAATGACCTTGTAGACTCCCCCAAGGACTCTCCCACAGCTGATCTCTCCTATGAACAGATACACTGGGAAAGAGGCAAAGAAGCAGAAAAGAAGATTTAAAAACTGATTTGTGTGCATGAACAACATTCCAACTTTTCAGAGAGAGCAAAAAAGAACAATCAATAAAAAATAATTCTCTCTCTCTCTCTCTCTCTGTCTCTCATGCTATAGTCTCTATTCCCTTTCCAAGAGCAGTTTCTTACATATTCTAATAGAATTAAATAATTACCTCTACACAGTCCTCTCTCTATTCATCTACCTATTAACTTGTCTAGCTCATATATATATATGTATATATATATATAGCTATTTATCCATCCACCTTCCATTCTTTCATTCATAAATAATAAAACCATAGATCTTTAAATAAAGAGTTATCAAATATATAGCAGCTTAAGGGTTAAATTTAGACCCTGAATTCCAAGCACAGTTATCAACCTATTTTATAAATTTTGCCAAGATGCCTTGCTGTTCCCTGCCTCAGTTTCTTCCCATGTAAAACAAGGCCCATTCTACTTATGAATATACCATGAAGAATGGAGACCAGGAGACCCGTGGAAAGGTCAATGGTACTTTAATCTTCACTCCCAGGCTAGTTTGCTATGAGAAAAAGCATGAGTGTATTTCCCAGCCTGCTGAGGGTAGCAGAGAAAAAACCGGGGGAGTTTCAGTTGGGTGAAGAGTCCAGCCACCATGTGCACTACTGGATCATGCCAGTACCCCCACAGCCTGCAGAAAGGGACAGACCGATGTTGCATAAACATTACCTCATGTGTTTTGTGGGACAAGAAGTGTTTGCTAAACTGTTGGTAGAACTGCCCTGCCAGGGATAGCCTTGCATGTGACCATCACCAGGATGACCACTCCTTGCTGGGACTGGCTGTGGGGACCTCCAGCTGGGCTTGCCCAAAACACAGGAACCCACAAGTGGAGCTGGCTCTATTTAGTGTAAATAAAGGCAAATGCTATCAGGGTTGAAGGACAAAGAAGTCACGCTGGGAGAACCATGGCCTCTTCAGTCTTCAGGTCAGGAGCCAGTGTCTGTGAGCACCCTGTAAACAAACCGTTCACCATTTGGGGTTCAGCCCCAGTGTGTGACATTAGCTCACTCTGCAGGTGCCCTACAACATTGCAGTTTGCATCTAAACAGGACCTTCATGCAGCAATCTTATGATGGGAATTTCCATAAAATATCACAGGCAGTGTCCTGGAATTGAGAGGCGGAAGAATGTTAAATGGACCCTGGGAAGTGGCCACCATTCGCTTGCAAAGCAGAGCCTCTGGGATCTTGGGAAACCTCAGGTGGCCACAAGTTTACCTGCTCTCCACAATTTACCCTCCACTCAAAAGCAGCAGGGCTCAGGGCCATGCCAGGTTGGTACTGGGTACCTTTCTCACCCAAGCAAATCCTTCCTCCAGCCCTACACCTTCCTGTGGGACAAGGACAGCAGCAGCACAAGAACACTTCACCCCTCCATGGGCCTTCCCAAGGGAGAGGCAATGCTCGGAATGTACAGTTTAGCCCACATTAAAGAATGACCTTATCAACTGTCTGGGTTTCCTAGGCTGAGAAAGTGGACTAGGCTTTCTGTCCCAATTAAGGTTCCTGCTACATTGACAAATGAGGAAATGCGAATATAGATTTTTAAAAATTGTAATAGGGCTGCAATCTTTGCATGTACCTGTTAACACTGAACACAGAACCACCCGAATACAGTGACACCGTGTGCATCACCCAAAGTTGATATTTGAAGTCTGAGATGGAAGGCTTCGTGAATAGTAGGCTCAGGCCAAATTTCTCTCCATCTCCATCCTGTCATCCAAAGTGAGAGCTTCCCTCAGTAAGTGATGATGTCCTTCCTCATCCCTTCCTCCCTTAGCAGAGTTAATCCACTGAGGAGTATCACTGCATGGGTCTAAGGCTGGTTGGGGAATATAAACTGCAGGACTTTTCTGGCACCAAAGGCACATTTAATTTTAAATTCAGGTGTAGAGAGGACCAAACTTTGTGCTGACCCTGCTACGGGTGGAAGCCATCTGGGAGGCACCTGACCTGGATAGAATCTCTGGCAGAGTAAGGTATTGACAGAGTGAATCAAAAACCCAGTTTGGGATCAGAGGCTTTATTTTCCTTTGGCCAGTGAGCTATTGTGCTTTGCTTCTCTGAGCCTCAATTTCTTCATCTGCAAAATGGGAGTAATAATTCCTGACCTGTGAGGCTTGGGTAGAAACTCAATGAGAGCCCAGTTCAGTGCTTGGCATACAGTTGGCACCTGCATTCTGCATAAGAATCATGAGGCAGCCCTGAATAATTACAGACTCAAAGAAGAAGCAGCTGATTTTTGGCTGTAGATGCCCATATACCCCTTCACTCCTTCAGAAAATGAGCCCCAAGTCCTATGCACAAGGAAACTGGAAATCTAAGTCAAACAATAGATATGGGAAGGAGCACTCTGTTTTTCTCTTCCCCCTCTAATTCCACAGCTCTGGAATTAAAACCCAACAGCCTCTTCCATGCTCAACTCAAATGCCAGGTCTTCTTACTCTGCCAGGGTTAGATGCACAGGCTTGGGGCCTGCAGGACAGGGTCATCAGCATACTCCCAAGTCCTTAGTTATTTAAAAATTCTGTTAATTCAAGAAGTCACTGTCACTGCCTCCATCAGAGTCAGGCACATCCATGTTTGGCTTTTGCATTCTGTGCTTCCTAATTCCATTCCTGGGGCTTAATTATGATTACACAGCTTTATTACATAAGAGTTGATTTTAAGTAATGGCCCTAATTAAGAGTGAATTTTAATTAAGCTTAATTCAGAGCCTGCCTTCGATTGCCAGAAATTTGTAGCCCGAGATGAGGAAAAGCTGCCCGCACACAGAGCTCACATGTGACTTTGATCTTCATGCTGCTGAGCTGTCTAAGCCAGATGGGTTTACTTGATTTTCGGGCCTCAGGAGTACATTTCTTCAGCAGGCTACAGGGGTAAAGTATATTCCTCCATCCCTTTCTCTCAGAGGCAAACCTAGAGCCATGGCAATAAGGAAACAGAAGTCAGTTGGCCTGGAGATAGGGAGCCTGCAGCTCAGGAGTATCAACCACACCCTATCTCAGGGACCAGAAGCTCCTCTGCTGTTCCGCGCTGGTCACAAGACCCACTTCACAAATTAGCAAACAGAAACTCAGGGTGGCTAAGGCACACAGTCAGGGAGGGCAGGAGATTAAAAATCATCTCTGACACCAATACCTACGCCCCCTCTGCTACAACACAGCTTCCAATAAATGGCAATCATCCACAGGAGTGTAGAAGCCAGCTTCTTTTAACTTCCTCATAAACTGGTGCTTCTCAAACTCTGATGGTGACAGTGACTTTTGCCACACAGACATTCATGAACACCATTGAGTGGGGGGGGAACTAAACTGATTTGTTTTCAAATGAAACTTTCATTCTACCTGTGAAACTGCTATAAATCAGGGTTATTGTACCCCCCAAAATTAAAAGAAATAAAACCATTACATCCAAATCAGAAACTGTTACTTTCTAACGGTTCAAGATTAAGATCTAATCTGTCTTTATTTCAAAAGCAGATATGATAAAGAAGTTTAAGACACAAAAGTATACAACAGACTTTGTCATTAATGTGCTCAGAAAGATTAGAGTTGGAAAGCTAATCACTATGGGATTCACTGTTATTTAAAGATCCCAAATACCACCTAAATTTCACTCTCATATGTCTGACACTTGCAGAGCTGAGCTAAGCCAGTGTGACCCGTGTTTCTAGGTTTTGCCTTTGACCATTATTATTGGTCTCACACAGTACAATGACAATTCTGGACAGAAGTCTGGTTCCTGTGTGCCCCACCAGCCCACGGACAAGGTGTGGACATTTCACTGGTGTGTCAAGTGAAAACACAGTGGAATCGATACGTTCTGGAAGGTTGACTGGTGGAGTGTGTTCATCAGCAGAGGTCAGTTCTGACCACCCTTGCCCTAAATGTCACTGCTCATCTGTTTCATGCTGACAATCCCACCTTGGAAAATCATCCGCTGAGAAGCCAAGCTCTAAGAACATTGACTTTTCTGGAGGGAAATAGAAAATGAAAAATAGGATTCAACTGCCTCAAAAACAAAAGGAATGATTTCATGCACTCATGCTACACTTAAAATTGAATTTGAAAACAAGCATTTGAGCCGGGCATGGCAGTGCACACCTGTAATCTCAGCACTTGGGAGTCTGGGGCAGGAGTCCCTTGAGTTTGAAGCCAGGCTCAGCTACATAGGAAGTTCAAGGCCAAAAATCACCTTCCACCTATGCTTCTGACTGTTCTTTAGACTCAAAAAAGGATAAGTGGGACACAGTAAACAACCATTTTATGATTTTAACAATCCAAGCCACAGGATTTTGCCATTAAACATTGAGTATCTGAAGGTCCATTTGCTTAGCCTAACCTAGTGGCCCCACAATCCAGCACATCTGAGGTTTTCTCCCAAACAACTCAAGTGGGAACTTCCTGTTCTTCCTGTGATTTAGGGAAGAAGTTACTGTCAAACCCATCAGTCAAGACGACGATTCTCAGATGTACCTACTTGATAAACTCTCACTCATACACCTAGGAATGTCACTGGATTAGCAAAGAAGTGGAAGTCAATTAAAATAGAAAAAGTTACAAAAACAAATCTATGCCAAAAAATGTAACAGACAAAATCATGCCATTACAATCACTTAAAAATACTTTTAAATAAAGCATTCTTTATATTTTTATTCCTGCTGGGTCAAGGCAAGCTGTCCAAGTGGTTTTGTGACCACCACTGATGGCTCAAGGCAAACCTAATATATTTTCTCCTGCCACCAACAACTACAGCCATACTTTCCCAGAGGTTGGATCCTTATTCCACAAGTTATCGGTTGTGGAACTTCAGGCCTCAGTTTTCTCACCCATAAAATGGAGATAACAGTAGCACCTACCTTGAAGGATAGTTGTGAGAGTTAAGTGAGATGGTGCTTAGCACAGTGATTGGCACACAGAAGTGATGAGTGGACGGTCAATGGTTAGCATTAAGTTTGGGTCAAGCTTGCACCATGATGTATCTCAGCAGTTCCTGACTTGCATGTTGGAAAAGACGCTCCTATGCTGCAAAGTATTCAACAGACTCAAAGGAAGTAGTGAGAGACTCAACTCCTCTGCAAGTCTCCGAGATGCTTTTGTGTCCCCATAGTTTTCTGCCCTTCACAAGGGCCAAAATAATAGCTCTGGTTGGAGCTGAAGCAGGTGTTGATCACTTTGCAGAGAACCTGGCTGGTAGGGATGGGCCGTATGTAGCACAAAGGGAGAAGCATGCGCTCAGACCGGGGCCTTTTGTAAGTCCATTTTGACTGTGGATCCAAACGGAAACCCTCCAGGCTTCATGTGCATGCATCCAAGCCTCCACACACAATGCGTTTCTTCTTCTCTATGCATCGCCCCATCATATCCAGGAAAAAATCAATATATGCAGGTAGCATCTTGTACACAAAGCTATCCAGGCGTATGTGAAGTTTAATGTGCCTCTTACTTGGGATTTATACCAAGCAATAAAATCCACAGAAAGAGACATGCAAATAGATTGTAGAATATAATATTATCATTGTCAACATGAAAGACTTTTATTTACTGCCCCCAAAAAGAAAAAAACACTGTAGTGTCATTTGTTTCAGGGAACGCAAAACAAGGTTTCAACAACTAACAGAGTATGTTTCTGAGCAAAATATGTCTGGTATATGATGTTGGAAAACACATTGTCAGTGGCCACTTCTGTGTCTGTGTTCTTGCAAACAAACCCAGGGAATCAAATGATAGAAGGTCACTTCCAGCCTGCCTTTCTGAGCCACAGGTCACCTACCTAACTCTGTCCGCAAATGAACTAAACAAGATAGATTTCCTCAAAAGGAGAGGCCTTCTGAGGTGCACCATGTTGGGTTAGCCCATCTCAGCATGAGGTGCCTGTGCAGTTCCTGGCTTGGCTTCCAGAGGAAATATGGTAGAAGTTGAGTACACGGATGGTTTATGCTGAGTCACACTGCTATGGGTAACAAGAGGTTGGAAAAATGTAGCCAGGCAAAAGTGGACAGAGGTGATTCCCATTGTTTCTTAGGGTCTAGCCTTATAACACTATACCTGCTTCCCAAATGTAAAGGTCATTCATCAATTTTTTTTTCTTGCACAGGATACTGATAATCTATGAGGTCACAACTTTTGTGGCTTTGGTCAGCTGATAAACTTGTTCTTTTATTTAGGGGCTTGGGAGTCATATTAGACCCAGTCATAGCAGTCCTTTTATTTCTGTGTGAGTGGGCAGGATCCAAATTTGTAAAATTTTAAGCTAGGTGTGGTTGTGCATCCCTGTAATCCCAGAACTCGGGAGGGTGAGGCAAGAGGACTGTGGTGAATTCGAGGCCAGCCTGGGCTACACAAGTGAGTTCAAGGCCAGTCTGGACTACACAATGAGACTGTCTCAAGAAAAACAGGCATACAAACTAAATGTGTAAGACTTTAAGCAGCGATAATTATCTGACTATAAAAAAAATGTAGATTTGGGGGGGATTAGTTCCAAAACACCATGTGGATACCAAAATCCATAGATGCTCATCTCCCTTAAATAAAATGGCATAGTAATTTTCATATAACTTACACACATCCTCCCATATATAGCAAATCATCTCTAGATGATGATAATACATAATACAATGTCTGTGTTCCAGAAATAGCTGCTGTATTGTATTCTTTAGGGAATCTGACAAGAAACACATCTGTTTATGTTCAGTGCAGGTGCAAAGGTTTTTCAAATATTCTTGATTCACCCCAGATTGAATCTTCAGATAATGGAACTCGAAGATATGGAAGGCTGACTGTATTATTATAACCAATTTGCAGGTGAGAAAACAGAGGCTTGAGAGAAGAAATGTGCATTATTGACAGTCATACAGCCTGTCAGACAAAGAGTCGAGATACACCCTCAGGTCTGACTAGGTCTAGAGCCTCCATTCTGAGCCCCACCAAGCTGGAAGTGGCAACTTTTGAGACCTGTCCTAGGTGCTTTGCTTGGGCATAGTACTCAGTCCTCACAGGTGAGGTAGGTGCTATTGCTCCTACTTTATGCAATAGTATGAGGGAACTGATGCTCAAGAGAGGAAAAGTATTTGTTCAGGTCACACAGATATCATGTAGCTTTCTGGGGATTAGAACTCCAATCCCTGGCTCCAAGTGCTGTGTAGTATAAAATGAGAGCCTGATGGTGTCATGGTGATGTCCTTTCTACACCCATCCCACGTCCTTCATGTTGGGTGAGTTTCATGATTTTGAGTGAACAAATCAATAACTTCATTTCACATCCACAAATTCCATCTTCCTACTTGCAGTTCTTTTGCACAGAGAATGTCCCCATGTTGGAGAAGATGGCTCAGAAAGGAACTCTTGACAATCCCCAGGGTTACTGTATCCATAGAGAACTGCAGGAGTCATGACAACAGGTTGTAGTGAAGAAAGGAAATCACATCTCAGAGAAAAGGCTGGTTTTCCTGCTGCTTGGGATCAAATGCCATAATCTTCATCCTAATTCAGTAACCACAAAGACCATCTTGAGTTTCAAAGGGCCCAAAGCATGAAAGTCTCTATCCATCTTCCTTCACTGGATCTCATCATCACAGAGGGAGCGGACTAGGAGAGAATTCATTTACGGAAGCAACAAATACTGGTGACCAACAAAAACGATGACCATAATGTCATAGGCTGGGCATTTAGTAGAGAGGACCACAGTAATGTCCCCTGACATCTGTGGCTTACAGAGAGTGGGGAAAACAGACAAGACCCAAGTGAATTGATGAAACTGATAAGCCAGGTCAGCTAGCTACTAGATCATGCTAAGAAAAACAAAAGCAAAAGCAAAAACACAGAAATTACAAAGGGGAGAGTGGTCAGCGTTAGATGCAGAGTCCAGGAAGACTTTCCCGAAGAGGTGATATTGAACTGAGACCTGGCTGAGATGATCTGGGGACACATTCCAGGAATAGGGTAGCAACAGAAAGCTGTTCTGGGCAGTCGCACACATCAGAGTTTCCACAATGATACAAAGGTCACATGGATCCCTAGAATCTAATTTTGATCAGCAATGAATCACAGTCACTCCAGGAGTACAACAACTCCACACCCCAAACCTCCACACTTGCCACACCCACAATAGCAGTTTGTTTGACCAACAGAGAAAGGATTATTCCAAAATATACCTGGTGCACATCATCCACAGGGTGGATGAGGTTTCCAGTTTCTGCTGTAAACAGCTATCATCTTTGCTATTTAGTATGGCTTGCAAGATTGCACCTGCTGGAAGAGCTTTGGCTCTGTCACCATATCCACAAAGTCTGCATTTTCCTTCTGGGAATTCTGCAGGTGAGGGGTACTCCTAGGAGAATGGAGGCTTTATTGCTAAAAAGATAGTCAGCATTTGCAAGGGAAAAGGGAACCAGAGCTGACTGCACACTTTCATGCATAGGCACTGAGTTGAATGTTTTACTAGTATACTTTTCTTCAATCCGAGGAGAAAGGAATTAAAAGTCCCACTACTGATACTCAGGACACTGGCTCTCTGAGAGGAAAAGCAGTTAC
Source organism: Dasyprocta punctata (assembly GCA_004363535.1). Classification (NCBI taxonomy): domain Eukaryota; kingdom Metazoa; phylum Chordata; class Mammalia; order Rodentia; family Dasyproctidae; genus Dasyprocta; species Dasyprocta punctata. The sequence goes on along the minus strand of RJWM01008315.1, from coordinate 37,285 downwards.
CTCAAGGTCACACAACAAGTGACAGAGGCAAAGCTAATTACATCATAATAATCATGAACTCGTTAGTAATTACTTTAATCAAATGTGGCGACCACTTACTAGTTCCGGGCTTCTTGTTAGAATCCTTAGGGTTGTGCATGGTTTTACTGAAGTATCAACATATTTTATTACTATTCTCATCCTTCGCTATTTTTGCCTTATTTTATTACTGTTCCCACTTAGCAGATGAGAAGACTGAGATTCAGAGAGGTAAAATATCTTGCTTTGGCCCCTGTGGTAAAGCCAGAATTCAAATGGAGATAAATCTGGTGCCTCCTTTCCTCAGGAAATAACTGATGTCAAGAGAAAGGAAGGTAGAGATCTCCACATCAAAGGAGATTAAGAAGACCTAATGTCTATAGGCAAAGCCTGGTTCTAAACTGGAAACTGCACCAAAGGGAGAAAACTATCAACAATGTCTTGCAGATAAAATTAGAATGTGAACAGATTAGATAAAATAGTCATATCAATTTTGAATTTATGTGTAGGCATCTTTACTGTGATTGTGTTAAAAGAATATCTTCATCCTTAGGAAATCTACAGTGAAGTATTTAGGGGGAAAGGACCATGTTAGATGCAATTTCTTTTTATAGATCATGAAAAAAAAATGTGTGTGTTTATGCACATGGGTGTGCACAAAGATCATGCTGGGAGTAATGGTGCACACCTCTTGTCTTGGTTACTTTTCTCTCATTGCTGAGACAAAATACCTGATGCCCAAAGTTAAGGAAGGAAAGGTTTATTTAGCTCACAGTTCGTGGAGATTTCAGTCCATACTCAGCTGGCTCCAAGGTAGGCTGGCACATGGCAGAGGGCAACAGTTCCTGGCAATGGAAGATAGCAAAAGCAATAAGAGCAAAGAGGGAGGAGCACATGGCAAGAAGACTCTTTCTGTCCCTTATATTGTAAGTAGGCCACACTGACCTGAGTGTAGCACTCTCACCCATAATCCCAGTATTGAACCCATTAATCATTCAGAAACTCTAGAAGCCTGCACCCATGACTGCATGAGGCTTCAGGGGGACATCCAGACACAAGCCATAACACCTGTAATACCAGCACTTTGGGAGGGTAAGACAGGAGGATCACAAGTTCAAGTCGCAGCTGTGCAACTTAGTACTTGTATCAAAATCAAATGGGCTTGAGATATAGATCAGTTTGAAGGCTCCATTTTCAACACCTAGTTCCACAGAAATAGAATAAGCAAATGAGGTAAAATGTTAGCAGTAGACTAATATAATGGGTGTACTTATTTTTCTATAAGTTTGAAATTATTTCCAAAAAAATATTTTAAAGATAGGAATAGAGGATTGGTGCCATTGTAATTGGTATCATGTAATAAGCTTATGAATATTTACTGAGTCTTCATTCTTGGAGGTATTAATTCTCCCCCTCTCTCTGAAATTCTGTCATTTCTACTTCATTTCCTCAGCTTCATATGTTTTAAATGCATGTAGTACCCTTGACAGTAATTCATCATTCAGCTCATAGGGAAAATGAGCTTGCAATGTTAAATACAGTCTGAGGCCACAGCTCTGAGTGAATCCTCCTAATGTGGAGAGAACACTTGTGGTATGAAGCAGGGTTAAGTGCAAGACACCCTTGAGTGAGCTATGAGGTGAGCAAATAGCAAAGCACAGAAACAGTGGGCATTGAAAGATGTCAAGAAAAACTGTGAAGCAAAGGAAGACAGAAAAATACAAAACACACTTTTATAAACAACTTTCACCCGTCAAGTCACAAAAGGACTGCTCAAACATCCCCAAAATAGGCAGGAATCCACATGTTTTTTCCTGATAAGTAAAAATGCGATCAAAACCGTGAACAGTAACTGTTGTTCTAATGATTGCTAAACCAGAATCACTCTGAACTTTTTTTTTATGTTAACCTTGCCAGCTATACAAAATCAGAAATAGAACAGAGGAGTAATGTTATACTGTACTTCTATAGTAGTAAAAAACAAAAATAAGGATAGCTAACATTGATTTTTTCACATAAAGAAACAGATTGAAAACTTTCATTTTTACTCATTATCAAAGAAGTGAAACAAAATGAATAATAGTTTTGTGTAAATGAATTAACCAAAGTCAAATATAATGATAATTCATAGCAAGGTGGAGATTCAAGCTTTCAAGAACTTATGGCACATAAACAAAGAGTTTCTCAAAAGGTAACTGGATATTGTGTTATGAATTACAAAGATGATCATAATCCTCAGCATCATAAGAATTCTCTCCAGAATTTGCTAAATTAACCCATAAGAAGAAAACACTAGTTCTAGGTGCCTTGTTAGAATCCTTAGGGCCATGCATGATTTTACTGAAGCATCAACATATTTTATTACTATTCTTACCTGTGGCTAGTCTCACCTTATTTTATTACTGATCCCATTTAGCAAATGAGAAAACTGAGATTTAGAGAGGTAGAGTATCTTGCTTTGGCCCCAGTAGTAAAGCCAGGATTCAAACAGAGATAAATCTGGTGCCTCCTTTTCTCAGACTGAAAAAATGAAAGTTTTCAGCCTGTTACTATTATTACATTATCTTTTAAAAATCTGGAAAGTAAGATACTCAATACTAAAAAAAAACCTCAAAATATGACAAAATGGTTGATTGAATATTAAAATAACAATTATGAATATGCTTTCTATAGACTGAATTGTATCCAAAATTTACACATTCAAACCTTCACCACCCGTATGTGATTATATTTAATCTAAAGAAATAATTAAGTTTAAATGTGGTCATAAAATTAGAGCCCAGATCTGAAAAGATTGTCACCCTTCTAAGAAGAAACTCAGGCATTTTCTCTCTCCATCACGTGAAGACACAGTGAGAAGGCATACCATCTACAAACCGCACCAGAAACTGATTGGCCAACATGTTGCATGTGTTCTTCCCAAAACACAAATCTAGTGTCTAAACCACCCAATCTGTTGTACTTTTTTTGGCACCCCAAGCAGGCTAATGCTTTTATGTTTAAAACAATGCTTTTACATTTAAATGTCAAGATGTTAAGTGGGGAAAAGTATCTTAAGAGTAAATTCTATTTGTGCCATGCTTAAACAATAGTATGAAATGGAAATTCAAAATCCTGATTTGCAATCCAGTGCTGTTTCCACAATACTTTTATCAAGGACATTGATTAACTCAATAGTGATAGAAGTTAAATTGTTCACTATAGTTTATTGAATACTTTGTGTTAGGTATGGTGAAAAGCACTTCATAAACACTGCAAACCCAATGGTCCTACACACATAATGAATAGATAGGTACTATTGCTATCATCATTTTAGAGATGCTGAAATCTGAGAACAGAGGAGGTCATAATTGGCCCCAAGTCCTTCAGGAAACAGTTGACAAAGTTCAGGTTAGAACTTGAACTTTTCCAAGTCCAACTCCCAAACTCTTAAATTCTACAAACATGCAGTATTTCAAATGAATAAATCATTTGTTTTCATGACTGAAGAATAAATTATGTGCCCCTTGAGATACAAGCTAGCATTTTTCCCAAGAGGCACATACAGTTCCCTAATTTCTGTTCAGCATCCCAGGCACTGAGCTTCTGTGCTAGAATAGTGATTGTTATTTTCTAGATAACTATTTTCAGAAAGTAGCCATTAATGGTTCCCTGGCTTGTGACATCACCTGGCTTCTGAACAACTGCAGAAAATTTAGACATCATTTGCTGTGTACCTGTTGCTGTCACTAACATCATTAGGCATTCTGATTTTTTCAGGGTCAGCCTATCTCACTGTCACACCACAGCCCAGCATGTCCCTGTCTTAAAGCCAACTTTTCCTGCTAAACTGGTGTGTTCTTTTTGTCCCAATCTAGATATCACTTCCTCTAGGAAGCCATCCCTAAACTAGAGAATATGTTCCCTCTATAGGCTCACCAGGCACCAAAGTCTTGGCTTTGGAGCTATTTTACTTTCCCTGCAAAGGCCAATCTTTTTCTCGGGATAGGTTCTCTTTAGTTCTGTGAAGCAAGACCTATGTCTTACACCCCACTCCCACCCCACTTTTGGTTCATAGTTTAGTATGGAACGATGACTCAGGAAACACTTGGTTCATGAGTGAATAAAGGAAGAAGCACCAAAGTTAATTTTAAACTTGAATTTCCATGTCTATCAATGAGGGCTTTTGAGTGAAGCTCATGATTCTGTAATGTGAGAGGCAGTTCAGAAAAATAACTCACATCCCAAACAAACCTAGTTTTATTTCCCACACCTACGACTTACTGGGACTTTAAGCAAGGTCCTCAGCCTCTCTGCATCTCAGTTTCCTTATCTGCACCATAAAGCATTGCCTCCATCACATAATGTTACTGCGAGGGTCAAACAGCATTGGATCCATGGAACTCTCAACACTGTCCCTGACCCTGGTAAGCACTGCATAAACATTAACCACTATTATTCAGGTTTGTGATGTTATTATCATGATTATGATGGTTCAAGCCGTATTTAAAAGTAAACAAATCAAGCAGACACATTCAGCAGGCTGCTGCCATGGAAACCTGGCTAAATATCCAAAATGGATTTAACTCTTCAACCAGATGTTGGATATATCAAGGCATCTGGAGTCCACAAGCAAAATCTACCTCTATAAAGAAAATTTCTATTTCCTTTGTGAAAAATCAACCCAGTTAGGGAAAACTAAACCACATAACTTCAAATGTTTGGTCCCCTGGAACTCAGAATAAGATTTGTCCTGCTAAATCTGATCTGAAGTCTTGAGTCAAGCAAAGTAATTCTTGGGTCTTGAAAGTACCCTTTTCAGGCATGTTTACCACTAGAATATAGGGTCCCAGTTATACTCAATCTTGTAGGCACAAACGCTGTGGCTACAGGGGCCAGCAAGCAGAGAGGCAATAAAACATGCTGGTCAGGCACACAGCCTTCAGAGGGCAGCCCCACAGCTTACCAGCTGTATCACTGTGGGAAAACTACTTTAGTGCTCCGTGCCTCAGCTTCTTCCTCTATGAAATGGGGCTAAGGATAGTATCTACCTCACAGGGTGTCATAAGAGGAATAAATGAGTTAATGTTTGTAAAATTCTTAAAACAGTGCCTCATACTAAGTGTTTGTTAATAAAGTAAATAGCAAAACTTTCATGCCAATTTAAACAAAAGGGAAAATTATAGATTGTAACCTCAGGGCCTTGGGAACTATGAATGCGTATATTTATTTATTGCTTTTTTATTTCAAAGGAATCTGTAGGAGGCAGGAAGGAGGCAGAAAAAAATCCTTTTTCTTCTGCCTGTGCAGCTGGCAATTCCTATAGGGAAGAAATCAATGAGAATTTGATAATCAGTTTGCAACCCTCTCTGGCAAATCCCTAAAATTGATTCCACTAAGATCCTTGACTTTCAGAGCTTCCATAAAGAAGACAAAAATAAACACAGGCTTTTCTCTGTAATAGGAGGTAAAAGTTCATTATTTCTCACAAGGAGAATACTTTTTAAAAAGTTACATTTGAGCCAAAGTTGCTTTATTAATAATAAAAAGCATTAAAAGGTTTACATGATACTCTAAGATCTTAAATATATTTTCATATCTTTACTGTCTTCCGTATATGCCCATTCGTCACATAATGGAGAATAAAGAGCATGTGATCTAGAATTAAAGGACTTATATAATTCTATATGAACTTTCATTCATAAACGACTGATTTCATGTCTTCAGGCCCTCAATTTCTTTGTCAATGAAATAGGGATATTGCTCCCTACCTTGTGGCATAATGCAAGTATTAAATGAGTGAGCTAAGTCTATAAATCTCTTTGCATAGTGACTGGCACATTTTTGGTATTATTGCATGACATGACTTATTTTCAAGATTAGATTATAATGGAGTATGAAAGCCAAGTTAGATAAAAGTGTCTTGAAAATTTCACATCATAGGATATTATTTAAGATGGGATGTGTACCTGAAGAAATGACTTAAATTTTTACCTATAGTGGCAGTTAGAGTCTCTTTTTAAAAGGAACCCTTCTGAATAGTAGCTTCTAAATACCACTAACCACTAAAAGGAACCAGTAGTTTCTGAAGAAAAATAGCTGATTCCAGTTTTAGGAAAAAATGTTCCATCATACCATATCAGACAGTGACTAAAAACCACTAACCACTAAAAGGAACCAGTAGTTTCTGAAGAAAAATAGCTGTCTGAAAAAATGTTCCATCGTACCATATCAGACAGTGAGGGAGCCATCAATTGTACCAGGAAGCCATCAAGTTTTGTGACAAAAAGACTTGGACAACTTGAAAAAACTTCCACTGGTCAAAAGCAGGACAGTTTGGACATCAATAAGATAATATTGTAAAGGACTGAAAAGTATTAGCTATGTTCCAGTTCATGAGTTGATGCATGACACTTGAACATTTAGCACTTCTGGACAATTTTAGGGCGTAAGTTCATTATTTTCAAAAATAGTTAATAAATGGGAGGAATGAAACTTTTATCCACTTCTTCCTGTATAATATTTCCTCTGCATAATCAAATGGAACGTGTATCTTTCTATGGGATAATTTCAGGCCATAAACGAAGGAGGAATGGTAATGAATTTATGGATCTAGTGAATGGTCATCTATGTCAGTTCATGTCACCAGAAAAAGAAAGACAGTTGGAAATTATGTGACTATGAGGTAGTCACTCTTCCAGAAAAACAAAGCACAAAACTTGGTCAAGTTTCTAGATCCAATTATCAAATTACCAAAAAAAAAAAAAAAAAAATGCAGTGGAAAAGGAATGATGTCAAACACCACCACATAAATGTAGTGAGCAAAATGAAGAATCTGCAAAACAAATGGTCCAATTAAAAACAAAAAAACTGGAAACAAGAGAGAAAGACACACAAAGGGAGAATCTATAGATTTAGAGGCAAAAGAATACATCAACCATTCAAAAAACTGTTCCAAGTGAAGCAACCTCTGTGTGTGTGTGTGTGTGTGTGTGTGTGCGTGTGTTAAAACAGGGAAATGTAGAAACTGACTGAATATTTGATATTAAAGAAATCAATGTTAACTTTTAGGTGTGGAAATGGTTTTAGGGTCATTTTAATTGAGGTGAAATTCATCTGACATAAAATTAATCAAGTTACAGTGAGCAACTCAGTAGCATTTACTGCATTTACAATATGGAGCCACCTCTTCTATCTAGTTTTAAAATATTTTCATCACCCCAAAATGAAACTCCATACCATTAAGCAGTCCATTCCCATTGCTCCTGACAAGTGTCCACCTGCATGCTATCTATATTACTTATTCTGGATATTTCATATGGGTATACTGACTGTACCTTTGGTTTTGTCTCATTTAGCATATTTTTGAGATTTATCCATACTGTGGTATTATCAGCACTTCATTTTTACTACTGAATAAGATTTTATTTCATGGATACACAATACGTACGTTCATCTGATGGCGGACATTTGAGCCGTTCCTACCTTTCAGCTATTGTGAATAGAATTGTTATGTGTATATACATACATTTGTTCGAGCATCTGTTCTGAATTGTTTGGGATACACACCAAGGAATGGAGCTGCTAAGTAATTTTTTGTTTAACTTTTTGAGGAATCACTAAACTGATATATTTAGTAGAGAAGTAGGATATATACTTGACAGCAGTAGGATGCAAAGAAAGTCCAGGAAATTATATGATGAACAACTGGTGATGGTCTTCAAATATCATACCAAAGATGGACTTTCAGGTAATCCAGAGTTGAAAACTGATAATCCATTGCTGATATAAAGGCCCTGGCCTATAAGTGTGGTATGTTTGTTTTAATTGAATCAACATTAAGAGAAAGAGAATGCAGGAGACTTTAATTAAAAATCCAAATTCCTGTTTCTTGGAAAACTAGCAGATCTAAAAATACAGGGCCTGCCTTCTCTTATGCAACAACTACACACAGCAGAAGAGTGTCTACACACCTTGGACAAACATGCTTTCCTAACATCACCCAGCCTTTCCCAGCTGGAGTATTGTTTTGTTTTCTCTCACAATAAACATATTTAACTGCAATTCCTTTTGTCTCTATTAAAAGTGAAATGTGGACAAAGTCTAGGTGTCTATAAAATAACTGAGGGAGCACATTTCTCTATGGTGGGGAAGACAACTCTATTTTGAACTGTTTAGTGTGCAGAGTGTAGCAGTGAAGAGCCAATGCCACTGAGGATGCCAAAGGAACAACAGTAAAAATACCAGCACTAAGCAGCCACAGTCCTTTATACTACTTTTCAGGTATTTAATAATGTTCTCCTTATGAAGACCCTCTCTCCTCATTTTACAAGGGAGGAAACTGGTCCAAAGTCATGTTGTTATTATGTTTGCAACGAGGAGGTTACAACTCAAGGCAGTCAGAACCTAGTGCTACAGAACACCAGGTCAAGCAATAGTCAGAGAGCAACGACTGACAACTCTGCAAGATCTTTCTGGGTGTGAGTGAAAAGGTAAGACTCCCCCGTCCCTCTCATATCTGGATTAGATCAGCCTGGAATCAGTGTTTGTAGTTTTCAAGGGTTTTGAGCACCGAAGAAGTGAGAACAGAGGAGGGGAAGTAATGAGAGACTAGTAAGATGCCTGGAAGCACGGAGAGAATGCTATGTAAATTCCAACTGGGTGCAGGAGCCCTCTCTAAACCTTCTTCATGGTTGCTGCACAACTTTGCTCTAATATCTTTATAATATGTATTCCTCATCTCTGGAGTCACTCCTGTCCTTTGCCTTCATGGAAGATAGTGACAGTGGTGCTGTCTCTCTCTCTCTCTCTCTCTCTCTCTCTCTCTCTCTCTCTCTCTCCCTCCCTCCCTCTCTGGTACTGCAGACTCTTCCTCAACATCTAGTACTTTATATATGCTAAGTATTAAATAAATACTTGTTTAATCAATCAGTTGATCAAGTGTTGGTTCCAAATCCCCTGAAAGCTTCCCCTTCTCCAAGGTAAACATTTCTTGACATTTTCATTGATTCCTACTTCTAAGAGCTACCTCTAAGGCACCAAAGGAGAGGACAAGGGGGAGGCAAGAGACATCCAGGTTGTGGCACTGAAGAAGATGTTAGCTCACTAGTACCCATGAACTTCCGTAATCCCAAGAGTAAAGTCTTCCTTATATTTTGTATTCTGAGCACCTCTCTTCCCTTGCCCTAGTCTGTACTTAATAAGGCACCTCTCTGGACTCCAGAACAGATGAGGAAAAGTGTTCTCATTACCCATGCTCCATGTTAGCTCTGCTGCAGATTCTATTTTTAATCTACCAACACCACCTTCTCACCCTAGATTTTTCACTGCTCTAGGTCAGCCTGTGAAGCTAGCATTGATCCACACTGTCCTTGTTCATTTGATTTCTTAAGATTGAGAGCAATATTTTAAATTTAATCAAAAAAGTTATCTTGTTTCTTTCCACAGCTACTGAAATTGAGTATCACTTCTTATTTATTATTCAGCATATTAGCTGTTTTTCCAGCCCTTGTTTTCATTCATTCATTATTCCCTGAACATGCATTCTGAGCCAAGCCCTTGCTGAGAGTACAGAAATGAGTGAGTTCAGTCCTGAGGATGTATGATGTAGTGCAGTGGAAGAGACAGGCAGGTAAACAGCTGGCCATAGTGCAACAGGCTAAGAGTGTTGACAGAGAAGAATGCAGTGCTGAAAGCCACTGGGGCACCAAAACCAGACCAGTAGGCAATGGGAGTCTTCAGGAGCAGGTGACATGGTTATTGAGGTCAAAGAGGGATGACCAGGTATTGTGGATCTTTGGATCTGACAAGTGAGCCTTTTGTATCTCACTCCAAGTTGTTAATAATCATGGGGACAGGACCAAGGCTAAACCTCATAGCAACCAGGAAACCGTCCTTAGCAGAGAAAGAAAATCAGGTTCATGACTATGGTATATGCTATAAATGGCTGCTACTAACTTACAGCGACCCTTTGTGCATAACAAAAGAAAAAAGAAAGAAAAGAAAAAAGAAAATAGATCTTTAAGCCAAGGACTAATAAATGGCAGTTCTTAAGCATCCTTGGTATTCCTCCTCTTTCTCCCTCCCCCTATATGGACTGGTGAGAGCAGCATAACCTAAGTACAGTGGCAAGGGTCCTTGAATTATTAGGGTCCTCTTTTCCTGCGTCTCTCTCCTTTTATCCATAAATAGAGCCTTTTTTTAGGTTGGTAACACAAAAGAAAGTAAATGACTAGCCCAGAGTACCATTGACAGCCAAAGACAGAAAAACACTGATATTCAGGGATCCAAACTCGGGAGTGTAAGTCAACAGATTTCTGTTCACTCTCTACTCAGTTCCTACCCCAAGAAACATATTATCCAAACTTCTAACTGAAGTCAGTTCTCAAGGGCTCTTATCACAGCTGCTGCGAGTTGAGTTCTCTTTATTAAGGAAACAGCACCCTCTGCTGCCACTCCTAACTACATCCAGAACTGCTTAGAACAGCCAAGGTGCTGTCTCGGATTCCTCACTATGCTGGTAGAGAGAAGGCCAGTGGCCTTTTGTTTGTTTGCTTTATATCAAACAAACTTAAGGCTAAGGTTTTGGGAATACCATTTTATATTTTATTAACAACAATAATAATTACCAATTATCAAACATTTGTGAGCCAAATATTCTGCTCAATGCTTTACATGCATTATTTGAATCAAACCTCTCAACAATAAAAATTTATATAAACATTCCATGGATTAGGAAGCTGCAAATATTATTGATATAATGCTTTTTAATAATTATTCACTGAATTCACGCTTGTACTAAGAGCTCATTATATCTCAGGTTCTAAACAAGAGGCACAATGATAGATAAGGCACTGCTTTTCCCTTTGTAAAGTCGCAATACAGTGAGAAAGGGAAAAAAGAGGAGAAAATAACTTACATTGGTTGAACATCTAGTCTGCACTCTGCCCAGTGTTTTTGTTTTTCTGTTTGTTTTGGTTTTGGTTTTGGTACCAGGGATCGAACTCAAGACCTCACACTTACCAGGCAAGTGCTGGAGCCACTGAGCTAAATCCCCGGTCCCATGCCCAGTGTTTTTAACTGGATTGTTTCCTCCAATATTCTGGTAGGGTCAATATTTATGCATTCATTTTAAAGGTGAAAAAATAAAAGACCCAAATTCAAAGATTTCAAATCACTTGCCTAAGGTCATACCGCTGGTTAGTGGAAAAGCTAGGATTCAAACTCAGTTCTCCCTGGTGACAAAGGACAGGATATACTGGGTGAGATACCATTTTAAAAAATGTTTATTCAGGCCACAGAGGGAGTTAAGAAAATGAACAACTGTACCTATGAGCCGCAGCCAAATTATTCAATAATAATTCAATAGCTAGTCGTCTTTGAGTACCAGTTATTATTTCCCCAGTCATCTAATGATTCCCATATATGTTTATTGGGTACCTTCTATATGCTGGGCCTTTTACTGGAAACCAGGGAGATGGTGATGAACTAACTAGCATGATGAAACTCTCCTTCAGGAAGTTAACACCTATGGGGTGGTAAGAGTGTAGCATTCAACAGTGGAACACCCAGTAAACCTTCAGACCAGGGTCAAGTGTCAGGAAGAAAGAGAAGTATAACAAGGCATTGCCGAAGTACACCAGTTAAGATGAGGTGAGTTTGAAAGGTCTTTCTGAGGCAGCCACATTTGTGCTGCTTTTGAAGGCTGGTGAACACCGAGCCAAATAGGGGAGAGAATGGAAGAGCTACCTAACCCCAGTCAGATGGGAGTGGAGATGATATGCAAAGGAGAGATGAGGAGGAAGATGAGGCAAGCAAGCAAAGTCAGGGGTTTGAAACTTCAGCTTTGAATGTGGGAAAGCATGAGTTCTGCCTTGTCTCTTTTTGCTCACACACCAATACTTCTGTAAAATACAGTTAGTCTTCCATATCCATGCATTCCACATCCACAGATTCAACCACCACAGATTGAAAGTGTCAGGGAAAAAATAATTGTGTCAGTATTAAAGTGTAAAGACTTTTTTCCTTGTCATTACTCCCTAAGCAATACAGTCTAATAACTATTTGCACAAAATTTACTGTATAATAGGTATTACATCTAGAGATGATTTAAAGCTGACAGGGGGATATGCACAGATTATATCCAAATACTGTACCATTTTATATAAAGAATGGTAGCTTCCATGAATTTTGGTATCTGCGGCATCCTGGAATAAATTCTCTGTGGTTACCAAGGGACAACTTTACAACAAAAAGTGAATTAGAAGAAAAATAAAATGGAAAATGTAAGATGAAAAATATCTGGAAGGATAAGAAATGTTCAACGAGGGGACAAGGAGAAAAGACAAGGTAATGCTGGCATCAAGGGCAAAAACTGAGCCAGGTAAAGTATGCTGGTAGATCTGGAACAACACATTGCTGTTTGAGTGGTCTACTAAAGTGAGGGGTGATGCTTGCAAGTAGGCTCAGGAAATGCAGGGATTTTCTGGCTATGATGAAACGCTAAGCAATGAGAACTGTACTGACTGGGTCCTAAGTCTCAAAAGCACCTGCCAGCATCCCTTGTGCGTCATAAACTCATGTTTGTTATAAACGCAGCCAGGTGCTCTTCCACCTGCTAAGTTGCACTGTTTTGCCTGATTATCGGCCTCATCACATTTATTCCAAAAAAGAAAAGAAAACAAACAAACAAAAAAAAAAAGGAAAACACTAGCCTTTGATTGAATCAACACAGCTGACACTTGAACAACATAGTTTTAAACTGTATGGGCCCACTTCCATGCAGATCTTTTTTAAAGTATGTAACAATTTGAAAAAATTCATGTACCAAGAAACAAACAAATTGGATAGCCTAGAAATATCAAATAATTTAAGAAAAAGTTAAGTACACCAAGAGAGTAAAAAATCTATGTAGATAATGTTCTATTTTATAATTACTACAATAAAATATACAGACCTATTATAAAAGTTAAAATTTATTGAAACATTTTTACACTAACAGACCATATATATGTGTCATTATTCACAGTCAAGAAAAATATAAGCAAATGTATAGATGAAGTATATAAAAGCATAATATCAGAATAAACTATAGTATATTGTATAGCACTGTAATAACGTTTTGGCACTCTCCTGTTGCTACAGCAGTGAGCTCAAGTGTGCGGAGTGTCTTAGTTACTTCTTTCATTGCTGAGAAAAATGCCCAACACCCACAAGTTAAGGGAGTAAAGGTTCTTCTATCCCACCATTTGTAGAGGTTTCAGCCCATCCTTAGCTGGCTCCAAGGCAGGGTGGTGTAGAAGACCAATTGGACAGCTCTCCTTGAATGCAGAACAATTACCTCTGCATTAGTTAAACCAGGCCCTATTTCCTGTACTGATATGTACATAGCTGGCTAAACTAGTTTCTTCTCCCTTCAATTGGCTCTAAGCAATGCAAATAGGGCTAACTGAGGTACTGACATGTAATCTTTGAAGCCAGCCAATAGTTTCTTGTTTCCTCACCTCATATCTCTCTATAAACAGTTGAGCACAGTGGGATGGTAGAGCCACAAACTACAGAAGTGTCAACTGGGTTTGAGCCTCAAACAAAGAGGCTATGGTTTCCCAGGGCATGAGAGTTTACATATCAAAAACTGAAGCAACAACCTCCTAAATATTCAAATGCTACCCCAATCGAGTAGTGCAGTTTGGTCTTTCTGCATATCCTTCTCTCTGCATATTGCAGAGGTGCTTTCTGGCCACCTGGCTAACTCAGCTCACCTTACTGATGTATTCCACCATTCTCACTGTCACTCACCCTCAAGTCACTCCCTTCTTCATGAATTAATAAATACTGGGTTAGGCTCTGGGGTGAGGCCTTTGTCCTGTGAATCCTCACCTGGATCAGACTTAGGACCCCTTGACTGTCCATAACTATGAATATGTCTTAGTTTCTTTATTCTCACCATGGATTGCAGTGGAAATGGTAGATTGGAATTAACTTGCCAGAATTCTAATAACATTTTAATAAGATCACATATATAAAGTTTCCAGACTGTGAAGAGGAAAAAAAAAGGGATTACAATATTTGAATTACAACAGACAGGCATCACAGAGGAGAAATAATTTATGGCAGGCAGAAGGTAGCAAAGCAAGCAAGAGATGACCACAGCTCTTTCTATCCCTTAGATTTTATCTGGGTTGCTTAAGGCAGGTAGCACTCGCACCCTTAATCCTAGTGCCCTCAATCCTAGAATTGAAACCATGAATCAATTCCAGTATCACACATTTTGGATTCAGCCACCTCTGAAAAAGACCCACCTATGACTACATGAGGCTTTGTGGGGAGGAGACATCTAAATACAGGCCAAAACACTGAATAGTCTCTAAATACCATGTGACACCAGTTGTCTCTGAATGAGTAGTTTATCTCCCCAGTGAATTGCATATTCCAGTAAAAAGTGATTTCTCACAGTTCTGCATATTCTTCATCATATATTACACACATGCAAAACACATGTTAATGAACTGCTTATGTTATTGGTAAAGCATTTGGTAATCAGGCTATTAGCAATTAAGTTTCTGGGGAGTCAAAAGTTATGGTAGGAATTTAGATTGTGTTGCAATCCCTGAATTGTTCAAGGGTCAACTCTACTTCAGTTGAAAATAGCCATATGTAATTTCATTAGCAATCTCAGAAATGCAACAGCTGAAGAACATTGTAGGTGTGACCTACAATAGGTAGTAATCATTTGGCCCAATCACTGGTAGTTTAGAAATATGTATTCATTTTGTTATCCCAAGTTTATCAGAAGCTCTTCAAAGGTAAAAATAAAACCCTAAGTCTAAGAGCTTCTATTTCCAAGCACCAGATCCAAATGTTCACCATAATATATTGAGAAATGAGGAAACTGAGGTTCAGTGCAGTGCTAAAGAACACTCAAATTCATGCAGGTAAACAAATAGCAGATCCAAGATTCCAGCACAGACCCACCTGAACCCTGAGCCTGCACTTCTGTCCACTAGCTCCTGTGCTCCTTGCTCCAGTCATATTTGGATGCTAGAAACTTAAGACAATAGAACTGGGGGCTGAAGGAGGAGAGCTTAAAAGAGCACTAGGGAAGGAGCGAGTGAAACTGCAGTGGAAGTATTTGACAACACTGAAGTATTTTCTTCTGCTGGACTATCACAGGATAAAAGAAAACAATGACCAGCATGTCTTACAAGCTTTTGGTTGAAGTAGAATTAAAAAGTAATCTAAATGACTCCTTTAGGAGAATACTGAAACTCAAAAAACAAAACAAAACAAGAAAAAAGAGAAGTGGGGAGTAAGCTAAGGGGACAGGACTATTTAAAAAGTATCTTGCAGACTTGATGGATGGAAAAGTCTGACCTATTTTTGCCGTTACTGGTAAAAAATACTCATTGATCAAGTTCTCAGTGATGTATCTCCATTACTTCTCAGTCTCATCTTCACAGTGATGCTAAGAAGCACTGCATACTCCCATTTTGTGGATGAAAAAACTGAGGTTCAGAAAAACTGAGTTCCCTGACTCCCAGAGATGATAAAAGGAAAAGTCAGAATTTGAATTTAAGTTTGTTGGACTTCAAAACCTAACCTTTCACACTCATTGTTCTCGGTCTCTCAAGCAAATGAGAGATTTAATACTTTCATCAGTGACATGAGGTAAGAGTACCCTTGTAAGACAGTCAGGGAGTGCTGGTCCCCAATGCATCTAAAATGTTTGATTTCTCCTTCAGACACCAAGTCAATGGAGGACCCTACAGGTGACCTGGCCTAGATCCCCAATCTCCCAAACAAGTGTATGGTGAAGGCTTAAATGAATGAGATAAGTGGTATGATTTTAGGGCTCCAGGAGGATCAAAACCCTCTGTAGAGTTTGGGGCTCTGGTGGCTAAGACAGGGGGTGTCTCTGGGTGGCCTGTACTTATTTGATTTTCACACAAGGATGGGGTTAGAGTGGAAAATGCAGGAAACTGAACAGACCTTGGGAGTGGTTCAAGGACTTTTCCAAGTAACAGATTATGTTAATGTATGAGTGTGAGAGGTTAGGTTCTTAAGTGAAGATTTCCATGTTGCATTTCACTACAGGAAGGAAATGTCTGCAGCTACAGTGTTTATTTAGTTAATCAGAGCTAGGTGTCCTCAGCTGTGACTTTATCTTGCCCTTTGAGGCGTCTCTTTATTCTCTGGTCAACCATGGCCTGGCCATGCCGCGACCCTGCATGTGTGTTCGATTTCCAGTTACAGTGGCTCCCAACAGGACCCAATGCTGCTTCTGCGTGACCTCTAATGAATTATCTAGATGGATTAGGCTTGGGTTTGTCAGGCAAATGAATGTTCTACCTACTTAAAAAGCACTAAATGTACTCAGCCTAGCAGGGAACCTCCATGTGAGGTCAAATGCCTTTCCCTCTCTAGCAGCAGGCTAAAGCACCCCACCACTATCCAGCCCACAGAGTAGATCAGCACCAATTGTTGGTTGAAATTAATGTGATCTGAGAAGGTAACTGTGATTCTGTCAGTCACAATGGAAATTAACCAGAACAAGCCCAAGACAGGAAACAACAACCTGGGCTAGATATAGATCTGAAATGCAACCACTGCTTTCATCATGAAAAGAGTCTTAGAAGGCACTATTCCACTGGAGCAGTCACTGACATTTCATTCCATTTCAACTAATCATTCTACAGGCCTTGCTACAAATGATTATATCCAGGCTATTAAAATGGCAGAAAGGTAGTATCAAAGCAAATACATATTAAATCAAACAAATACTGATTGTAGTATTAGAAAGGGAATAAATGGAGGCAATAAATGGGGCAATAACTGCAGGAGTGAATCAGCTGGTCTCAGCTGGAAACAGTGGGCACACTCAAATCAGGTAATTTATTAGAGACAGTTGGCCATGGTTTGGGCAAAATTGGATGAAGTATAAATTTATATGGGCTAGAAACAATGGGATGCCATTTCTACTCTTAGCCTAAAGGGACAAGGAAAGAAAGCAGTTTCCAGAACCTAGAATGAGAGGTAATTGAAGAGCCCTGCTTCTCAGGAGCAGTGACATCGGGAGGAAACACCACCAAGCAGACAGACCAACAGGAAGGAGCAGGAGTAACAAGTAAGTCCAAATATCAGGCATGATGTTCATTCCTGAGCCCAACCTTGGGATACTTTTCTTCTAGGAGGAATTTTTGTAGACGTAGGCTCAACAAAGCCAGGTTAGGAAGACAGAAGGCCAGCCAAGAGAAAGGTCTGATACTTCATAATCATCTCACACTAACACATGTGTACTCCAAGTACAGCAGCATTTGCATTCACTCTGGGACTTGGTCCAAATGAAAAGGGGCTATTTGCAAACCACACCAACATAGAGCAAATGAGTTCCATGTTCCTTGTCAGACTGAGAAGTATTCTCTCCTCCCTGAGAGATGATGTTGGGCAAGCCACTTAATATGTCCAGGCCTCAGTTTCCTCATTTAAAAAAAAAAGAGAGAGAGCATTAAGCTTAATGATTTCTAGGTACCAGGTAATATAAATAAAAGGAAGTAGGATAGGCTTTGGTGTCAGACAGCTTTGAGTTCAAACTTCGTATACAGCCAACTGGCTGATGTTGGGTCCATGATTTTTCTGGGTCTCAAGTTTCTCTATTTGCCAGTGCAATAATAATACCTACCCAGGCAATTGTAGCATTTAAACAAAGTGCATAAAATCCCTGTCACATGTCTCTTACTGTCCTTAAGGGTAATAAATATAACACAAGGGGCAAGAGAGCAGACTCTGAAATCCTCAGCATGAGTTTGAAAACAACCACCTTTACTACTTTTAGATCAGAAACCTGGGGTTACTTAATCTTGCTCTTCTATAAAACAGGACAAAAAAGTGCTGCCATCCCCCATAATGGTTTTTGGCAGAATCCAATGAAATAAAACATATTAGGTACTTAGAACATCTTCCTTCAGCTACAATATTCTGCAGCTACATACATTACAAAGAGCTTTCCAGAATGTTCTGTGAGATTTTTCTCAGTAGTTTAGTTCAATGAGGTTAACTTTTAAAGATCTTTCCAGAATGTTCTGTGAAATTTTTCTCTGTACTTTTAGTTCAGCAAAGTTACCTGGAGTTGGTCAAATATGGTGTTGCCAGAATTTTCACTATAAAAAGGTTGTACCAGTAAACACCTAACCTAACCTTGCCCTAGGTGGCGAGCAATCAAGATACACAACATCTTATGCACAGCAGAAAGAGAACACCAAAAGAAAAGAACCAGTTACCTCAGATTCCCAGTGGACCAAAGCAGCTCTCATCACAACCTTCTGCATCTTAATTTATTGCCTTTCAGCTCCCTGGGGTGACCTGGTATGAAACGTAAGAAATTCAGGCAACTAAGAAGGGAGCTGCTAATTCAAATGAATAGCTTTGCCAGAATGAGCCCCCACAAGGGCTCTGAGGGAGATAATGGTGGCTTGTATTTGGAGGTTGGAGTCAGGATGCTTGTTTATTGCCTCTAGGGCCAAACATCGCTATAGCAACAAATGACTTAGCAACACTTTTGAACAGACTGCTTTTTTGAAAGAGTTTACACAATAGGGATTACTTGAGTTCTCTCTGGAAGGGATAATATAAGGACTTTTTTCTCCCTTTTTCTTAAACATAAGGACATTGAAGGAATAATCCTCTTTCAAAAACTGTACAATAGGAGAGAAGACTGAAAGGCTTTGCACTGAAATGTTACCATTCATGTTTCCTAAGTAGAGATTTTACAGGCGATTTTTTTGGTTACATTTTGTTTTTCCTTTTTGGGCATCATAAGGAGTCTTCCATGATGTTCACCATTCTATTTTCTTTTTATTTAAACTGAAAAACGCTACATTTTTATTCATCATTTCGTACTTTTCTAACACAAAATGTATTTGTGAATTGGGACTAAACATTCAGAAGTATTAATTTATTTAAGCAGTACATAAAATATGCAAATTATACATACAAATTATATATCTGGTATAATGTAATATTTTAATACATATATATTATGTACTGTTTAAATCAATTTAAACCTATCTCCTCAAACATCATTTCTTTATAGTGAAAGTTTTCTGTTTTGTACTAGAAAATTCTCCATTAAAAACAATAATTTGACTATAAGACAAAAGTCTGGAAAAATAGAAAATGTATCTGTGGCCCAAATGAGGATTAGGTGTCAGTGAAGGAATGGCCCAAGGGGTTTTATAAACCAATGATATAGGGGAAAGAAACTCCCAACCTGCTAGATGTCTGGTACCAGTTTGTGTTCTCTAAAATCGAAGAATGAATTTTAGGAACAATGGAGATTAAGAGCAAGAGTATATTTATTTGGGGAAAGAAAGCTTCTGTCTGAGAGACAAAAGGGGTCCTGAGTGGGTTGCCTAATACTCTCCCTTTTCTAGGGATTTTTATAAAAAAATACATAACGTGAGGCAGGTCCAAGTTGGGGGAAATTGGGAAATCACAAGGTGGGCATGAGGTTGGACAAAACTATGGTCAGCCATAAGATTATAATTGCTCAGATAAATTTGACTAAATTGGGATCAAATGGGGAAGCAAGTTGTGTAGCAAGTGGTCATGAATATAAAAGAAGGAGGTTGTGTTAGTGGCCCTCCCTGACTTTCTCAAGGTGATTGATACCTATCTAGAATATCAGTCCCTGATGTTTATCTTTAGGAAGTATGTGGGTATATTCATTTTATCTGTTGTTCTGAGGACTGGCCCACAGCAGAGGTGTTTGTCTCCCCCACAGTTGCAAGATATTGTCTTCTGCACTGGCTCCTTTGAGGGCCTAGCCCTATCTGACTGCCTATAATATTGTTATCCAACTGAGTTGCCCATAATACGATAACATTCTGGCATTTGCTAGCATTGACTAAGAGTGAACCAAAGGCTAATGAGTGTGATACATGGCCAACACACATCTCTTTGAGGGGGAGAATTTAAAACTTACTGTCCTTGGGATAGAGAACAAGAGTCCTGCCACTGCCCACTCCCCTATTTCATCACTCAGCAGTGCAAGGAACAATTCTCCTAAGGAGATCAAAACCATGTTTCCTTGTGAAAAGTAGAAATGCCTGTTGTTAAGTTGTGATATAAGACTTTACCCAGGGACCTCATGACTTGGAAGAAAATGAGATTTGAGAGAAAGCCCACATGATGTGTAGATATTTATTTTTACATTGTGAATGTTACCTTTCTGCTGTGACAAATACTTGAGATAACTCAAAAGGAGAACATATATATTTAGGCTTACAGTTTCACAGGTCTCAGTCCATGGATACTTGGCCATATCACTTTGGGCCTGTGATGGCACAGTACCTTGTGGGGAGAGGGGTACAACACAGAAGGCTGCTCATCTCATGCTGAGGAATCAGAGACAGGAAACAAAGAGAAAAGTGTCAGAGTCTCAATATCCTACTCAAGGTATAGCCCCAGTGACCTAATTTCTTTATACTAGGTGTATCCATCAGGGTTTTCCCAGAGAAACAGATTACACAAGATATACAAATGTATAAGTGATTGCAAGATTGGCTTATAATGGTCAGCCACAGAGTCGTATGGGAAAGTGTGCAGAGGGTCTCTGCACAGCGGAGGCTGAAGGGTTCAGTCCAAGGTCTGGAGCTCACTGCAGTGTTCCAAGAAAGTTCATATTAGGAAGCTGATGGATCTGCAACTGAAGGCTGAAGAGTCTACACCAGAAGACTGAAGAGTCTACTCCGGAAGGCTGAAGGATCTGCATCAGAAGTCTGAAAAACCCAAGGCAGAAGCAGAAGAGTCTGCACTAGAAGCCAGGAGACCATGTCAAGGTGAAGATGAAGACTGGAGCTCCTCCTAAGAACTGGAGCCAATCTGTCCTTCCGCATTTCCTTCTTACACCATCAGCTGACTATACCATTCCCTAGGGTGCAGAATTTCTGGACCAACTTAGTTAAGCTTCTAAACTTCTGAAATTGGCACAATCAATCAACCACTACACTACCCCCCACCTTCTAAATATTGCAGCATTTCCCAAGTCTTTGGTACAAAGGCTTTTGGGAAACATTTAAGATCCAGACTGTAACAGTGAATTTGGTGATTCATGAAGATCTTAAAATGTTTTTCTCCTGCAAATGTTTTTTTCATCAATCAATATAATTGTTTTGGGGGTTGAAGGAATCCCACCACAGCCATCCTGGTCTGAGCAGAGACTACTTTAAATCCCTTTCCCCTGCTATGCTTTTATACCTGCTGCACATGTACAGTCATGGGTTGATAAGGCCTCAGTAAACACAGCTTACCCTATAGTTTCCAGTCACTGTTCAGCCCTGCTCTTGACAAACAACATGTAACTCCTTGTACATTCTCAAGTCCTGTCCCTGATGTATAGCCACACTTTTTTACAGAACTCTTCCCACTGGAAGTCCCACTGTGACATTTTCTTTCCATAACTCCCCTTTCTTATGATCATGACACTAAAAGATCTTAAAGCCTGTATGAGAGTTACCCGTTCTGATTTCTAGTGCCAGAGCAGTCCCTCTCAGGTTTGTTCTGAAATAAACCTGTCCAGGTGAGCTCATAGCTCTGTTTCTTTTCCCTTTTCTTTTCTTTTCTTTTTTTATTTTTTTTTTTAACATGGTTGGGAATTGAAAGAGAAGGGGAATTTCAAGGGGAAAATAATCTAAGACAGAAAAACTTTCACATGCATTTGTTAAGCTCCTTCTAGGCATCTGTTTGAAAGAATTCATAGTAATGTGATAAATATTTAAACAACTATAACATAATACTTCATAAACAATATAATGTAATGGTTAAGAACCACAGACTTGGGATCAGACTTGCATCTGAATTCAGTTTTGCAAGTAATCAATTTTGTGATCTTCAATCACTTGCTTAAGCTTTCAAAGTAGACAGTGGTTAGGATTGGAGCCCTTGCATACATTGACTTAAGACCTGAGATCCTTAAGAGTTTAGACAAGAAGCCTGTGTGGCTTTCCAGGGCATCCTCTCACCCCTCTGATCTACTCAGATGATCTGTCTTGCTTCAGTTGCAGTTCTGTCTGGGTCATGTTCTGCCCTTAGTCCCCTATGCCTAAGAATCCAGGCTTTGGGAGATTGTTTGTTTAGACTCTCTCATCCATCTCCATTCCCAATTTTGTCAGAATCATGAATTAAACAGAACACAAATCTTATTTATTCTATTCCTGCTCCATGATCATGCCCAGAGGCTTGCAGACACACATTATAAATCAAAAAGAAGAATAATAAAATAGAGCTATCTATTGAAAGCTGCCTTAGGTGACAGTTTTCAGGTTGTCAGGGAGCCCTCGAAAGCCGACTTTCTCTTTTGTCATTCCAGAATAAACCCAGGGAGAAAGAATCAGTACCAAGAATTTTAAAGCTGAGTAGAGAGATATTCCCAGTCCCATCCACCTTCTGAGCAATTCTTATTCTTTTGTATAAAAACAGTAAATTTGTACATAATCATGCCAAGTTCTTTGCACAGATGATCAAATGCAATCCTTCACAATAATTTTACCAAGCATATACTTAATTTATCCTTATTTCATACATGAGACACTGAAGACTTAGCATAAGTATCTCTAGGATGTACAGCTTATGCACTGTGGTACATACTAGGCTGCTAGACACTCTTAGTTCCTTTTCAAAAATCCTTTCTGAGCATTCCAGCCCAAATTCCAAAACTATATTCCTGGTGCAAGAATTAGACTGGCAAGAATGTCATGTTAAATATATTTTGCCCTTCAAATCAGCTGTGTTCTTCAGAAAACTGGTAAAAGTTTCTTACTCAGCAAACACTTCCTGGCTCACTTTAAGCCATGAATTAAATACAATAGTATATCCTTATCTGTCATTTCCCTTCCTGTGGTTTTGGTTACCTGTGATCAACCATGGTCACAAAATACTAAGTGAAAAATTCCAGAAACAAATAATTCGTAAGTTTCCAAAATTTTTATTACTATATATTGTAATTGTTCTCTCTTATTCTCATTGTTTATCTTCTACTGTGCCCAACTTATAAACTTTATCATGGGTATTTATGTGTAGAGGCAAAACCATGGTATTTGTAGGATGTGATACCAGCCAAGGTTTCAGGCATCTCCTGGGTAGCTTAGAACATATACCTTGAGGATGAAAGAGGATGACAATCTTGGCGAAACAGGCAAAGACACCCCACTACTGGCCTCAACAGTCTCAGTCTAGTTGAAGAAGCAGATGGGAAAACAAACCCAGCAAATACATTGGGGTGGTCACAAGAATGGAAGGGGTATGCTGAGAGGATGTGGGAGAGAGGAGCTCCTAAGCAGAGGCCCCATCCAACCTCCGACACAATATGGAGAAGGCACACAGCTCAGCTACTGCCCTGCTGCATGATATTGAACTTTTCTGAGCCTTAATTTCTCAAGTGTAAAATATTTCAAAAGGCTGTAATAATGAAAAAAGTCATCATACATAGGTCATGCTTAGCACATGAGCCTACATGAGTCATCTTTCCACCACCAAGTTTATGCTGATTTTCTAACCTATATATTGCTTTAATCTTGTTTTCATCTCCTCTGCCACCATTTTAAACAAGACACTTGTCTTCTGCAAGGACTATTGCAATATACTCTAAACTGGACCTCTTGTCTTTATTCCTTCTTTTCATAAAGCCAAATTCATCTTTTAAACCATAAATATCATATCAGTCACAAGCATCCCAACCCTACCTCTGTAAGACCACTTAGTGGTTTCCATCAGATGTCAATAGAGACACCACACCACCTAATGCACAGCCTGTCGTTGCCTGGCCCCCAGCCCTTTCCAGCCTCATCTTGCCCTGAGGTCACTCTCACTCCCAGCATTCCAGCCTTGCTGACTTTCTTTCAGACTCATCCATCCTGCAGGTGACTTCCTGTTGCAGTGCTCTTGAGTAGCTCTTTCCTCTGCCTAGAATACTCTCATCTCAGCCTAAATGTCTCTTCCTCAGGAGAGCCTTTCTTGGACACTGCCCTATCCATGTTGCATCCTCTCATGACATGCCACCTTCCATGGTAGTATCTGTCACATAGTATGCATAAGCACATACTTCATAAGGATGCTTTACTTCAGCAATGGAATGCTTATACTGTGACACCTTGGTACTTGTTAACTGGCTCAGGAGTTATTGTGAGTACCAAAAAAGTGAGTACCAAACAAATCATTTTAGCAAGTCACAAGGCAACTGACACCAAGTTGTATCTTGTGCATCGAGTAGCATACAAATGAGTACCAGGACAAAATTTTCACGTCATAATGTGTCAAGTAGCAAATCTGATGAGTTTCAGCAGTTGAGTACTAAGGCATGACTGAACAACAGTGTCCACCAGATATATCACCTAGTGATGTTGTAGACATTTTAGTTCATGGAAGCACACTATGACATTTGCACAATGATGAAATCACCAACCAATCTACTTCTTAGAATTTATCGCACTTGTCTGATCTGTGAATTCCAGTCTGTTCCTCCTTCAGGCCATGAGCTCCATGATAATCAGTGACTCACCAAAATATGCCTGAAATTTACAACAGTGTCTGACACAGAAGAGGCTCCAGCAAGATTTACAGTGTGAACACTAAATGCATGGCACTCAGTAAATTTACAAAAAAGAGGAGCCCATTTTCCTTACCCAGGGCCTCTTATAGTTGAAAGCTTGAAAAATTTGCTTTCCTTTGGTGTTGCTTTAATGAAACAGGTGGTCTGTCAGTCTCCAACAATACCAGCTCCTGCTTGTCCCTCCGTAAGAGACGGTCAGCAGAGGGCCCCACAGGAGCAGTTATTGAAGTCAGGTCAGTGAAAACGGCTGCTGCTAGGAGACAGCAGATCTTGCCCCTAAACTTGGCAATCCTTGAGGAGCTCAGAGTAAAAAGCCCAGAGCTCCACCATCAGGATACATAATGCAGCAGTACTCTAGCCTCCTACATCCAAAATTCATTTGATCTGGCCTCAAAATCAGTTCATAGGGCAGGAAAACAGAGCCCCGTGCAAAACCATTGCTTGCTGCTGGAGTTTTCAGTTTCACACTGAAGAATTTGTAATCAAGAGCTCATACTGTTTGGTAGCATCATGCATGAGCATTAGGGGAGATATGCTTTCTTTGGGGGCCACTTTTTGCTTGCCAGTCAGTAGTTTTATTTCCATTTTAATTTTCAGAGCGTCTGCCCCCCAGCAACAGCCTGTGGTTTGGAATTCATGACTGTTGTGTGTTTACGCACTCCGCTGGCTTGTAATTGACAAATTTAAATTCTAGTCATATTTCATTTATTACCCAGACCCTGGGAAAAATCCTTGGCGGAAACCTAATTACAGCGACAGTGCCACAAGGTAATTGCTGGGAAAGAACTCCTACAGCGGCAGGGCTAAATATTTCATTCGCCCATAAAATGATTACGCTGACAAGATTCTGAAAAATAATAAAATCTGTTTAATAAAAAAGAAGCAAAATATCAGTGTTTTTACACACAAAGTATTAAAACATCCTTCATTTTGGACAGATCCTAAGTCATTTGATTTTTATTCAAATGATGATCCACAGCCAAGATAGTTCTTTTCTTAGAGGCCATGGTTCTACAGCAGGCTCTCAGACCTGGTGTGGTCTTTTAAAAAAGCTACAAGACTGTT
The DNA here is from genome assembly GCA_004363535.1 of Dasyprocta punctata. Taxonomy (NCBI): domain Eukaryota; kingdom Metazoa; phylum Chordata; class Mammalia; order Rodentia; family Dasyproctidae; genus Dasyprocta; species Dasyprocta punctata. The sequence continues at coordinate 11,622 of RJWM01008315.1, read as the reverse complement.
TTTTATTGCTCTTCTGGATCTTTAGTCTGTGTTCTGGAATCAGAAAGCCAACAGAATGAAGAGAGTCGCTGTTAGTTTAGATTATTGTGTTGAGATTGCTACAGCTCATCCACGTTGCTCTCAGCCACCCTGGGAATTGTCTCTTTCTCAAAGGGCTTGGAAGTCATGAAATTGTATCTTCTGCTGCCAGAGCTTTGCTCAGTGTCCTGCAGGATCCTGGGGGCAACACATAGCTTGGATTCTCTGACTGTCCAGAATGCCACACAGCAGGGTCTAATTTAGTCATTCAGTTAATGAACAAAGACATACAAGTTTTACTATGTGCCAGGAACTATACTAGGCAAGGGTACTGATGATGAATAAGACAATCAGTTATCTCCCTTAATAGAGGTATATTACAATAAAAGAGGTAAGACAGAAACAAACAAAAAAGAAACATGAAACACACAAATTATATCAAGTATCATATGGAAGCAATGAAGGGACTGGGATAGAAATGGGGTGATCACTGAGAATAGCCTCTCTGTACCCTAAAACATTTAAAAGGAGCCTGAGTGGTTCAGAGAAAAAAACTGCAAAACAACGGTTGTCATGCATTAGAGCTGAAAGGAAAGGGATGGAAAGGGAGACTGGAGCTCTATAGAGCAGGATCAGAGTGTAGTGTTTGTTCCGAGTTCTACAGTGCACCACTGGAGCATTTTAAGAAAGGCACATGATCCAATTTACACTTTCAAAACCTTATGCCTGCTGTAGTGTGCAGAGTGAATTGTAAAGGACAAGAATGACAGTCAGAAGCCAATCAGCAACTCTTGCAAGCAGCTTGGACAGGAGTGGGTGATGTCCTAGAGCAGGGACATGACAGCCGAGGTAGAAGCAGGAATTTTGAGTACAAAGATATACATATAAAAATACAAATTTTTAAAATATCACATCACATCTCAGCTCTTAGATCTAGACTTTCTATTATGATGGCAAATAAAAGTCTAAAAGATCCTCCCACCCACCCCTACTCCCACCCTCCAAAAAAACTCACTAGGAAGCAGAAGAAATAAAACCTAAATCATAATGAACTTGAAGCTGACTGACCCATCTCCTTCTTCCCACCTCAAAAAATGAAGGGAACAATGTGGGTCTGTTTTCTGCTGGGCCAGAGGAGACCTTGTACACCAAACATTTTCTGTTCTTATTAAGGAGATTTTATTTAGGACTAAAATTGTGTATATATTTAAGAGAAAATAAACTACTAAATCCTGACATCAAATGTTAAAATAAATTTCAACTGTGGTCATGCAATTCAGGCTTTGTAGAAGGTGCCCAAAAGGGTTGTAAGTCAGTGTTCCTCTAATGTGGTACACAGACCACATGGGTTAAAAATGGAAGGTGAGTTAAAGATGCAGATTCAGAGATCCCCACCTTAGATTTACTAAGCCAGAGTCTTTGTGGTGAGTTCCCAAATCTGCATTTGCACAAGTTCACTGAATAACATGCAGTGTAAAGTTTCAGACGCTCTGCTTTTGAAGTGATTGATATACGATGTGAAATGATCTGAAGAGTTTAAAACAGAGAGAAGGTTCAAGTTAAACATATAGCTAGGCTAAATAATAAACACAAAGAAATAATATAATCCTTAAATCTTACAATCATAAATGTTAATAAACATTGTGAACATGTTGGTAACTATTCTTCCAAACTTGCTTTTACACGTATATAAGGTCCCTTTCTTGTAACAAAAGATAAACACACATTTATATTCTAGTGAAATTGATTTCATGGTTCTAATACATCTTTTCATAAAGATGCTCATTCTTCATGACCAGCTGATGAGGATGTGGTGGAGGGGGTGGCTAATGCCCAGGGGGCGACAACATCCAATCGGGATCTATGCCTTTAATAAACAGAGGAAGTATTGCTGGAAGATGAATGACTGACATAATAAAATTAGAAACATATTTTATTTTTGGACAGAGACAGGTATTCTCTGATTGGTGGATCTCTGGAAATAAACACAGCTTGTGTCATGAATATGCCCTGCTGTATGAAGGCATCTTCTAAAAAGCCAGGCACAAGGAATTTTCAGACAAAAAGATATGGCAAGCAACTATCAAAACAGTGCCTTGCTGAATATAGTCAGTTTCCATCTGATTTCTCAAACACCTAGTTTCTTGCTTGCATCACAGGGATACTGAAGGAAAAAGCCAAAATTCTGACACAGTAAGTGTAATCCACGTGAGTATTTTGGATATTGCATTGGGAAATGTCAGCATTCTCTTGGCTTTCATACCTACTGGATCTACAAGGCTTCAGACTATTTGCTTTTCTTGTTTCACGGCTGAAGTATTTGAGGTAGAGACTTGCCAGATTTAGCAAATAGAATTACAGAATTTTTAGTTAAATTTTAATATCAGATAAACAATACTACATTTTGAATCTAAGTATGTACACTCATTGAGGACAAATTCATTCTAAAAAAAAAAAAAAGTGTTGTTTTTCTGAAGTTTGAATTTAACTGAATGCCCCTCATTTTATCTGGCAACACTGTTTGGGTAGTGTCCTATTTTGAGAGAAATGTTGTTACAGAACTGTAATTTCTTAATTAGAAGTAAAAACAAGCTAACCTAGAAACAATGTGGATTTTCATTACTAACATATTTCTGTGTTTCAGGAGTGTTTCTCCTGGAGAAAAAGAAAATGATTCTGTTTGATGTAGCATCAACTACTTGAAGAAGACGGTGAGCAAAGAATGCAACCTTCATTTTAGATCACAGTGGTTAATGTCTTCTGTTTACTTCTTGTTTCCTTTTCATAACTGACCATGGGGAAAGCACTGGCTGTTTGGATCATAGGAATTCCCTTGATCTTTGCAACACTGGTCATGCTTCTCAGGTAATGATCCAAGTATGTGCTCGGATCGGATTGCTACCTCCCAAATTTGTGTACACAGTGGTTGTATAAAGCGATATTCAGAAGGGAGTTGCTGCTCTATCAGGCAGCAGTCCTTAGACACAGAGGCCAGCACTTCTAATTGGTAATGAGCAGAGAGAGAAAGGAAATGGGAGCCTTGAGATCCAGCAGAAGAATTGGGATAATTTACTCAATTTGTTTTCCTGGAAACCAAGACTTTATGTCAAGAATTTGTAATAAAACTAACTGAGGCACTCACATTTGGCTCCATAAAATGCTTAAATCACATTGTTCTGTAACAGCTTTTCTGTTTATGGGGAAATTTACCAGCTTTTTAATCTCCTTTATTTGATTAACATTAGAATCAACAACTGCAACTTTAATCCCAGCACTCAGGAGGCTGAGGAAGGATCATTGTGAGTTCAAGACCAACCTGTGCTACAAAGTGAGTTTGAGGTCAGTCTGAACTGCATAGTGAGACCCTGTCTCAAAAAATAGGATTGGGGATTTAGCTCAGTGGTGTAAGTGCCTGCCTGGCCGGCACGAGGTTGTGAGTTTGATCCCTGGTACCACCCCCCCAAAAAAAAAAACTACTGCAATCTGTGTTGGGTTCTGGTAACTATTGAATAGTATTGGCAAACTTATTAAGGAAGATAGATTTTTTTAAGGCCTCAACTATAACACTATCAAGCCTTAAGTATAAGATAATACTTTTAAAGTTTTTTATTAAGAAAAAAATTAAAAGTGATAATGTATAGGAAAAGTAAACACTACAATAAATAGTCATCATTGCTCCATGATAAATTTGATGGCAAATACATTATGCGAGTTTTTCTCTGAGTTTTTAATGTTTTTTTTTTTTTCCTCTTACAACAGTTGGTTTTTCTTTGGGAATAATAAGTGATCTAATGATGCTCTGTTCCAAATGACAGTAGTTTGAATCTATAAGAAGTAATCAGTACTGCTGGATAGGTGGAAGCCCTTAAGTTGCTATCAAAAGTCCTACAAGGAGGATATTAGCCACAGGTAGTTAGGCAGTGACAGTTCTGAAAATACTTGATGAACTCTGAATTTAATTGAGTGCTTGGGACACTAACTCCTAACCAGCCTCAACCTCATTGTCACTCGATTTTCTCCCTCTTAATGCCATCTCCACTTATCTACTTTAAAAAAATTGATTTCTCCTAAAACCTTACTTTTTCCTGCTTTTATGTACAAGGAGTTTCTAAACATAAATACGGAATCATAAAGGTCTGCTTCAAAATAAGAAAGGGGGAGAAGAAATAAGGGCACATTTGGTAAGATTTTTTTTCAAGATAGTCTTATTGTAAAATTATATTCTTCCTTTTATTTTCTTCTTACTATTCCAATGTTAAATTATCCTTGCTCTTACAAAATAGTGACTTTTTTTGTTCTGCTTTGTACTGTGTATGTACCTAATTCAGAAAGTAAATATTTTTCACCCATGTTGGTCATCTCACATTTATATGCTAGTATATACATTATTATATCCATGTTTAAATTCAATCATCTGTGAAACTCGAAACAGTTAGAAGACATGATGAATTCATTTACTATCGTCTCAAGAGAGAATGTATTAGTTTACCAGGCTCCCAGAAGAAAGCACCACAGACTAAGCGGTTTAAATAGTAGAATTATTTTCTCTTAGTTCTGGAGGCTGGAAGTCCAAGATCAAGATGTCAGCAGGTTTGACTTCTTCTGAGACTTGTCTCCTTGGATTGCAATAGACAGTGAATGCTTAGAGAATGTTTGTTGTCAGTTCTTCTGTGCCTTTATTCATCACACACAGAATTAAATAAAAATTGTTCAACATACATAAATAGGCACTAGCAAGTGTTTGAATTTAAAATATTAAGTGAGGGACACACTGACATAAAGATTGGTATGAAGCTGCAATATTAGGTTAACTCAGGAAGGGTGCATCTAGGAATCTGTAAAGGCATATATAGCATATTGAGAATGAAGGAGTTTTAGAAGGAAAAGGATTATTGGAGAGCATCTAATCCTAGATTCCGTAAACCAGTAGACATGTTTTATTAGTGATTGAGGGATATTTTATGTGGTATATTTACATTAAAAAAATGTACGCACTCATACACAGTGAGACTTATTCCTCTTCCAACTCTTTCAATACTTATGATTGTGTCCAAAAGCAAGTCTTAATTTGTGCTCAATGACCTTTAATATGCTTCCAATAATCAGTAATAACTCATTTTAACAAAGATCAGGCTCCCTAGGATCAGGAGGCTGCATAGCATTAGGAGGCAATCTCAACTAGTGATTTAAAATATTGTCTTTTTTTACTTGTCTGTATTCCATTTACATTGATGATATTAAGATTTTTAAGTAAATTCAAACTTTAAAAGACAGTAAAATAGGAATGTAGTACTATAGGTAGTGCAAGAATAAGGTAAGCAATCATCCCAGTGGCCCATTCATGAGTGTAATTTAAGAAAAAGTGGTTTAGCTCATCCTTCTCATAGGAAAATTGGTGAGCAGACTGAGGTCCACGAAAAGGAAGATACTCTCCCAAGATCCCATAACTAGCTTTCACTGGGATCTAATCCACATGAGACAATTTTTATACTGCTAAACTGAAAATAAACTTCATATAAAATAACCAACATGGTGTGATGTGAGCTGTTAGGAAAACACTGGTTCAAGATGCTGACATGTATTATAGGAGAGGCTTAGAGAAGGCAAACACTTCCACATCTGATGTTGGAGACCGAAGCTAGGACAATACTCAGGGCACCAACGAAGTCCCTGGACCAGTCGCAAAGATTGTAGTGGCAAAGATTCCTCGTGAACTCAGGAAAAGATGGCTTGAATCCAAGCTTCTCCACTTGGCAAGAAATCACAGTATCTCTCTCAGCTCATCTGTGCTAACGACTCATCTGTAAACATGTGTAGAAATGATAATAGCTAACACTTACGGGGCAATTATCTGCCAAAAACTATTGATGAACTATCTCACTTAACCTTCAAAATAACACCTGAAGATAGTTACCATCAGTTCTTATGATAAGTGAGGATATTTATACTCTCCACGGTTATATCACTGACCTGCACTTACGCAGTCAAAAAGTGATGATGACGCAGGAGTCAAAAACAAAGCAGTTTCAGCCTACAGCCTGGGCGGAACTCTGGAAATGTCAGCACCCGTTCTGCCCAATTCATAGCACGATTCACTTGGAACCTGGCATCCAGAACCCTCGGTGTGTGGGGTGGGGGGGTTGGGAGTGGGAGGCATTCTTGCCTGCCATTAAAATCCCATGATGCAGTGGGCAGAAAAACTGGCCAATCAGGAGACACCAGATAGAGGAGCTGGCCAATCAGCTTGGCGTCTCTCTCACACCGGCTTGCCTTACCTAGCAACCAGAACTTTAATAACCTTCAAGCGGTAGGTCCTGTTAGGTCAGGTTTGCTGGCAGACCTGGAGTTTCTCTGTGTATATTTTCATCCTGTCTGGGACGGGGAGGACTGCTGACATTTCCAAGCCGTCTGAGGCTCCATCTTTAGCCACTAAGCCTGCCTTTAGCGGGCTAGCCTTTGGGTCTCCCACCCTCAGACCTCCCAGGTGTCAGTCCCTTGAGTGGAAAGGAGTGGTTGGCTTCTCTGCAGTCCGGAGTCACTCTGAGCCTGTTTAATGTTGTCCCGGTTCAGTTTGGGACAGTAAAGACTGTAGACATGTCCAAGCTACCTTAGGCTTATCCCGGGCCGTTGAGTGAGTGAGTGGGCGGGCTGTTGGGGTTCCATGGCCCCCATATCTTTAGGGGTCCTCACGGATGTCAGTAGGGCGGAGACACGGGGGTTTGGCCCTTAGGATGAAAACTTCGGGTAGTGATAGTTTCTCACGGTGAGGAGGGTTTGAGTTGTGTCCTCTGGCCAAAGTTAGTGCCTGCCTGTGGCCTTCTCTCAGGCCCTGATTTCTGAGTGAGAATGTGGCAGACTCCCTGGAAAAGACTAGCTCCAAACCCTGCCTATCACCAGTCAGAGCGCTCTGATTTGCTTCCCCCAAATTCTTACCCTCTGAGGAGAATGAACTTGAATGAGCATTTCTCTACCCATTTAGTTTTACTCTTGCTTTTTATTTTTATTTTTTAATCTTTATGCCTCACTTTGAAGTTAACTCCACCCCCACCTTCACTACAGTATGTTTTAAAAATCGTGTTTATTTTTCTCAAACCCGAATCTTTTAGTTTGCAGTTCGTAAATAAGATTGACGTTCTCTTTTTTTTTTTCTCACTGATGTCTGAAAAACAAAATTTCTTTTTTTACAGTGCCTCTGGAGTAAAAGAGGATAAATTCCTCTCGTTTGGGAAAATTCAGGGGCAAATATTGATTTAAAGGTTAGTTTGTTTCCATTATTTCAGACAAGCAGCTTGACCCTTAACAGCCCAACTTTCACACTGCTGGAGCTGTGATGTGCTAATAATTGTAGCTTATTTTTTCAAATCACTTTTAAGAGGTTTGAATGTATTAATACTGTTTTTAGTGAACCACTTTTCTATACACAATTGATTAAAACATGTAAGGTACTATGTATATATCACATAGTAACATGTTAATTTATGTATTTCAGTTCCCAAAACTAAAAATGTTGCCAAAACTGAAGTGGCCATTTTGCCTGCTAACAAAGAGTCAACAAATAATAATTAAATTCTATTTCAAGTTTTATTGTGTAAAAACATCATAAACGGGTCTTGTTCAAGAATAATTTAGAGTTACTAAAGTACATAAACAAAACTACTGTAAAGATCTGAACACAATTTCTAAATTGTAGTTTGTAATTACTGAGACTTTCTGAAAAGAGGGGGCATCTTCATTTCATCGTAAGAGTCCCATCATGTAGATACGGTTTAATGAAAGAAACTTCATCCTAAGAATTACAGTTTGAGTCATTTTCAGTTAGAAAAATATAATGGATTTATGCCTTCTTATGTTAGAATTCTAACCACTTATACAGACAATTTCACAATTATTTCATTTCTGAAATAACATTTTTATTTTAGAAATACTGAAAATTATTTTTAATACACATAAATACTTCTGATTTTTATGTTCTTCTCTTTTAAAAATCAGATGTTTAAGAGTAATGTTACTGACCATAAGCAAAAGGTGGAAGCCATAATTAGAAACATCAACACAATTTCTTTGGAGTTGAAGAAAATGAGAGGTAAGTGTGGAATCATTAAAATGTTTACATGCCATTGTTATAAAATAAATGATAGAGTTAATTTATGCTTCTGCTGGGGTGTATTTTTCCAACTAATTATTATGTCTCTGCTGAGAAATGTTTGCAATGTGAACTCCATAGATGAAGTAGGTTTGAACATTGATCCAAGAGTAAGCAAACCTGAATCCCTATCTCTGACACTAAAAATCTAATCATTTTGTCTAACCTTTTCTAAATTTACTTCTCTTCCTTCTTTTTATCACACAGTTACATGATATATCACACTCTACAAAATTCAGTATCTTTATCCATGGATCCTTACTAAGCCCCTAAGGCTAATTCCAAATTAAAAATTATAAGTTTGATTCTGTGAGTTAAGAGTTCTTCATTTTAAATGGATTCATGTAGTAATAGTAAATAGATCATAATATTTAGTTACCTCACAGACAAATTCAAGGCATTGTTATTCAAGGCATCTATTCTTGACCAAACATCCATATGTCGAGGATTTCTCTATGTCCCTGTCAACCCATTCTATTTTAAATAACTCCTCTTCATGAATTAACAGAAACCAGTTTGTCTGTTCTTTCCCTCCAAGTCCCATTTAACCATGAAAACTACATTGATTATATAGTTGTTATTCTTATGAGAATTCTTAGATATTTGTAGATGACCCATGTCAGTTATGAGACCTTTAGCTCCAGGTAACAAAATAGCAATTTAGCATGATGTAAGACAATAAAGAATAGCAGCCCTGAAGAAAGTCTAAGCAAGGGCAGCCCTAAAGTTAACCCATAGGTTGAAAGACTTCAAAGACAGACTCTTTCCATCTTTCTTCTGTTTTCACTTTATCACTACTCAAGGTCATTACTTTCAAAGGTGGCCATACACAGACACTATCTCTGCCTGTATCTCTGTATAAACTTTCCTCCAGCTGCCTCTAGGACATCTGTCCTTTTATTTGCCACAGCCAAGGGGAATAGACTGACAAGACCAATTTAGACCAGTCATAATTTACTGTTGCACTTCCAATAGAATCAAGTTGTGCCACCAAGAAGAAGAGGAAGTGGCTGTTAGTTAGTGAGTAACTGTTCTGCTTTTCACACATATTTCCCCTGAGGAACATTTCCCAGACTTTGATCTGAGAACCCTGCTATCTCAAGAGACTTCTTGTTTTTGTTTTTTGAGACAGGGTCTCACTATGTAGCCCAGGCTGGCCTTGAACTCATAATTCTCCTGCCCCAGCCTCCCAAGTACTGGGATAACAGGCATGTGGCACCATGCCTGGCTTCAAGGGATCTTAATAGATATCATATGACAAAATGCAGTCCGTGTTCTTATGGTGAAATAAGCTTGAGATGTTTTGTATGCTATATATTTCTCTCACAGATTCACAGTGCATGTTAACAAAGGCTTTGAGTTTAGTGTAAAGAGATTTCCTTAGCTTTGTTTAATTCATCTGTTCTCAAAATGAATCTCAACAGCACAGTGAAGATTCTCTTTCTAAAATCCAAATATGCCGAAAACCTTCATTTGACTTACTGTTATTGATAGAGGGGAATGAAACTCCCAACCTACTATATGTCCGGCACAAATTTATGTTCTCTAAAATCAAAGAATGAATCTTAGGAGCAATGGAGGGTAAAAGCAGAATACATTTATTGAGAGGAAGAAAGCTTCTGTCTGAGAGAGACAGAAGGGGGCCCAAGTGAGTTGCCAGAGACTCAGTCTTTTATAGGGACTTTCATAGAGTAAAATCATAAGGTTAGATGAGTCCAAGGCGGAGAAAATGGGAACCTGTAAGGTGGGCATAAGGTGGGATATAACTATGGTCAACCAATAAGACTAATTGCTCAGGTAAAATTGATTAAATCAAGGACAAATGGGGAAGCGAGTCATGTAGTAAGTGGGGGATGCTTAACAGCAGTGACTCTTCCTGAAGGGGGGTGGGATGCTGGCTCCTGACTTCCTCAGGGTGATAGAGAACTATTTAGAATATTAGTTCTTAGGATATGGGTGTATTTGTTTGATCTTTTGTCTTGAGGCCTGGCCCACAGCAGGAGGTGTCTGTCTCCCCGACAGTTGCAAAGTATCTGGGCTTCTGCACTGGCTCCTTTGAGGACCTAGCCCTGTCTCACTGCCTATATTTTTAACTAACTCAGTTGCCTGTAACATTATCCTCAGGATAAAGTCCAGATTTCCCAGAATGGACTATGCAACCTCCTGGAGATCAGACCCCTGCTAACTTCTCCAGGCTCATTATTTTCTCCCTGCATGTTCTATGCTCCAGCCATAGGAAACTATTTACATATCCATATGTGCTCTCTTTTGTGTATATGCCTTAACACATACAACCCCTGAAATCCCATTGCTAACTCCACCTCCACCATACCAGGTTGATTGCTGCTTATTTGAGGTCACTTCCATTGAAAAACTATTTTCGATTGGCATGTTTTTCCTCTGCCCTACTGATATAGGAAAAACAGTCTCAGACCTCCAAATGATACAGGGGAATGAAACTCCCAACCTACTCTATGTCTGGCACGAGTTCGTGTTCTCTAAAATTGAAGAATGAATTTTAGGAACATCGGAGGGTCAGAGCAGAATATATTTATTGAGAGAAAGAAAGCTTCTGGCTGAGGGACAGAAGGGGGCCCAAGTGGGTTGCCAAAGACTCTGTCATATTTAGGGACTTTTATATAAAACCATGATGGGAAAAACTGGGAACTCGCAAGGCAGACGGGCATAAGGTGGGACATAATCATGGTCAACCAATAAGACTAATTGCTCAGGTGAAATTGATTAAATGAAGGACAAATGGGGAAGTGAGTCACATAGTAAGTGGGGGATGCTTAACAACAATGACTCTTCCTGTATGAGGTTGGGATGCTGACTCCTGACTTCCTCAGGGTGATAGAGAACTATTTAGAATATCATCCTTAGGATATGGGTGTATTTGTTCTGCCTTTTGTCTTGACATCTGGCCCACAGCAGGAGGTGCCTGTCTCCCCGACAGTTGCAAAGTATCTGGGCTTCTGCACTGGCTCCTTTGAGGACCTAGCCCTGTCTTACTGCCTATAATATTTCTGTCTACCTTAGTTGCCTGTAACACTACCATATCAACACACCACATTGCAATCACATGTTTACTTTTTTCATTTCTGCTTAATTGTAAACTCCTCAAGAGTTTATTCATAGCATTTAACACAGTGCCTCAATATTTTAGATTCTAGGAAAACGTTTATTAAATGAATAAATGGTTCTGTATGCTTGAACTCATTTAAAACCATTAGAGAAGCTTTATATTCTTCCCAGAATCGATTATTCTACTTTGGGGAATATTCTTTCATGAAGTAAAATAAAAATACTGAATATGATAGACATGTTCCTGAAAAGTTATGTGGGTAGGTCAGGCAATTGGGATATGAGGATCTTATACAGGTAGGCTAGGAGAGTAAATTTCTAGTAGACATACAGAATTAAATGAACTCTCCATTTATCCCCACCTTCTCCTAAAATAA